>PVLA01010486.1:0-62942 GCA_004027455.1 Hydrochoerus hydrochaeris | reverse complement strand
ACCTCTACCCTTTACATGCTTTTGTTTCTCTTTAAATTTAAAAAAATGAGTCTTTAAATCCTCAGACATGATATTTATTTAGGTATTATTTACTTTATCCCAGTAAGATTTTAAAGCTTTAAGTTTATAGAAATACATGCAGAGATTCATGCATGCATAGCTGTTTACAGTCTTACTGTTTGAATATCTACTTTGTATGCTTTAATTTTGTAACTTGAACAACTATTTCTAAGAGGACAATATGTAATTTATCAACTAGTGATTTCTTACTGCTTATCTTTTTTTAAAATTCTGTATTATCTCTACCCTTTACATGTTTTTTTTCCTTTAAATAAAAAAATAAAAATAAATAAAAAATTTTAAAAAATGACAGTGATAAAGTGGAAGACAGGTCATCAAAATGATAGTGGTTATTACAAGTAGAACTCACTTCTTTTTTCCTCAAATTCTTGTGCTGTGTTTTATCTTTTCTGAATATTTGTGTTATGGTTTGTATGTAGATGATCCCTCAAATGCTTCATGCATTCATAAGTGGGGCTTTTGGAAGGTGGCTGGATCAAGGGTGTATGACATTGGATTATGAGTGTGTGATAACTGGATTCGTTCACTGATGGGTTTAGCATCACTCTGGGTATTGATAATGGGACAGCCCACCCTGAGTGTGGGTGACGCCAACTAATAGGCTCGTATCCTAAGTGGAATAAAAAGAGAAAGGAAGACACACTGCTGGCTGCTCCCTGCCTGCCATGTCATGCGTAAATCTCCTCTGCCATGCCCCTCTGCCATGTCCCCTCTGCCATGTCCCTCTTACTTGGAGCCAACCAACTATGTGCTGGAACCTTTACAAACTGTGAGCCAAAATAAACCTTTTCTCCTTTAACTTCTGGGTGTTGGATATTTTGCCCCAGCAGCAAGAAAATAACTAAGACAATTTGTTAATCGATGCACAGAAGAAAATAGCATAGCTAGCTTCATTGGTGTAAACAATCCATGTAAGTAGGATATGTGATCCAAGATACCTTCAGTACTTAAATACTGAACCCAAAAGATCTGTGAGATGGGGAGAAGCAGCCTCAGAGTAACTAAACTGACTATATCTCCCTGGAATAAAGGCCCTTCTGTATACAATAGGAAACACTGAGCCAAAGCAAGAGCAAAAGCTCCCATCTGCTAATAATCTAATTAAAGCGATTCAAAGCCAAGTAGAATACACAGACTGCTGGATGTGTAGAAACCTGCTTTGCAGAGACTTGCTATGGAGCTGGGGGAGGCAGAGAATGAAAGGCATTTTGCAGGTTTCAGAATATAAATCCAAAGGAAGTCACTTCCCTATGGCCTACTTCAAAGCTTTTACTTATCTTTGTCACCCCTTACCTGTCCCCTTCTTTGGTCCTCTCATACATATCCATTTAAACCTCTATTTCCTGGTCTCAGATGGTTGCACATCAGCGATTTTCCAACAGCACCTTCCTCTCATTAGTTTTTAGTCTCTAGAAGACATTCTATGACATCAACATTCTCAAAATCATGAGATTGCTATTGTAAGCAGTGACTCCACCTAACTGCAGGATCATGTTATCAAAAGATAATTGGTAAAAAATGTTATTCCACATAAAGGAAACAGTGTTAAGGACCTCTATGGTAGTGGGGCAAGTTATGAATTTAATCTTGGAGCCTAAAGAGCTTTAAAGACCATCTTGTGCTAAATCCCACATAGCTTATTAATAGCAAAGATAAGAATGTCTTTCCAGTTCCTTGCTCATTATTTTATACCATACCAAGTTATGTCTCCTAAACACAGAACGGAGGTTTTCCCCATATGGCAGCTTTGTGGGAGACCACAAATTATCCCTGGACATTTTAAGCCTTATCTAAATTGGAATACTGTCTGCATTATCTACTGAAGGCATACTGAAAATGACAGGTTGTTTTGGTTTGTAATGGTTGTTATGCAGAGGAGCATGTAGCATTGTAATGGAACGTTTCACTTTCTACTTGGGGCATGAACTTCTATGAGAATCCAGAAAAGTGATTATAGGATTTTTAACATTTGATGTACAATAAACTAGACATTATTAATGAACAATAAATTAACAATTTAATAAGTTTTGATGTGTGCGAATACACACTAAACTGTCTTCACTATTAAAATAATAATCTTATTGACTCTTCCCAAATACTTTCCCACTGCACATTTTTATTGTTGCCTTCCCATCATCCCTTTCTCCAGGTAAACACTGATTTGTTTCCTTTCCCTCACTATAGAGTGCTTGGCATTTTCAGGAGAGTTCTGGTTTGTGTCTAGATGCCCTCCCAAAACCTCATGCAGTCATGGGCAGCAGGTCATTTGAAGGTGGATGAGTCTAGTGTTTGTGACTGGTTTGTTATCTAGTGCTGGGATTGGAGTGTGAGTGCTACATACATCCAGGGGCAGGTAGTCAGCATAAAATATCAGGGAGGGAAGAAAGCATGCTTTTCCCTTTTTGCCTTGATGCTTTTGGAATCTGCCACAGCTGCCATGAATGTCTGCCCCTCAGTTACACCACCCAGTCAGCTGATTAAATAAACTTTTCCTTCTTTAGGCATCAGGTATTTTGTATCATCAATGAGAGAAAAATAACCAAGACAAGGAGTTCTATAAAATGGAAACCAGTTACTTTTTTTCTCTCTCTCTCTAGCTTCTTTCACTCAAAATATTATTCTTAAATCTATTGGTATTATTGCCTATATCTACATTTTGTTCTTATTTATAAATAATAGGCCATTGTGTACATATGGTATGAACAAAATAAATGGTGAATGTTTAACAAGAAAGTTTATTAAAGTAAAAGACATTGCCATTAATCCTTCTCAAAACGATTTGAACTCGCTTATCCCATCATTCTTACCACTTTCTGAAGCAGTTCTAGAAATTCTCTTTTGGATCTCTGTGAGATGCGACAAAAAATATGGTGCATGCTGCTGCCAAGTATCATCCAACAGAAAGTCAGGCTTACAAAGCATCTTCATGTGTCCTTACCCACCTTGTTCATGGGTCTGACATCATGTTACTTCTTGCTGTTCCCCAGTGTCAAAATGATGGTGAAAGATAAACACATCTTGAGTCAATTCAGGACACCAGAGTACTCATGAGAGCTCAACTAAAGACACTCAGAAAAGACTTTCAGAACTGTTTTTGGAAAGTGGCAAGAATGATGGAATAAGTGCTCTTGAAGTAAGAGGATAGTATTTGAAAGGGGATTAATTGAAGTATTTTTTATAATAATAATTTCTTTAAAAACTTTAATGTTCATTCTATTTTTCAATTATAACTCAAGTATATCACAAATTGTTCATCTACCAACCTTTTGAACTTTAATGATGTTTCCAGTTCAGGGATATTACAAATAAAGCTGCTGTGACTTTCATCTGCAAATTTTATCTTAGATATATATTTATTTTCTCCTGGATGAAACTTTAGAAATGGAATAGCTGGGTAATATTATGTTTATATTTAATTTATAAAGATGTCAATTTTTTTCTGAAGTATTGGGTCATTTTTCAATAGGAGTATATAAGCGTTCTAGTTCCTCTGTACTTTTATCAACACTTGTTAAGGGTTCATCTTCTTAATTTTAGTTATTATAATAGGTATTTATTTTATTTCATGAAAAAAGTAAAACAAAGTTTCATAACAAAATATGAACAACAATAGTTTATATATTGGCTATTGTTATCTTTAAAATAGTTGCTCAGAGAGAGCCAGACAGATCCACCTCTGCCTGCTGGGTCTGCTGGGTGCCACCACCAAAAAGCCCTTTCCAACTGGCACCTAGCATGGGCAGCAAGAGCCAGAGGATTTGCCTCCACCTACCAGGTGCTGCAACCAGAAGGCCTTTCCTATGGGTGCCCAGTGCAGACAGAGAGAGCCAGGAGATCTGCCTCTGTCTGCCAGGTGTCACCACTGGAAGACCCCATCCTGCCAGAAGCCAGTGAGGGCAGAGAGAGCCAGCAGATGTGCATTCACCTGCAGGAAGCTGCCACCAGAAGGCTCCTTCTTGTAGGTAGCCAGCAGGAATAGGGACACACAACCAGGTAAGACCTATACACATATAGGCCACCATTGGAGGCCTTTGTTTCCTTCAGACAGTCATCACCCACTAGCGGAATCAGACATGGCAGTGCAGACACAGAGGCTGAAAGAAGCATCCCCAGCTTCATGCACACCTGATCATCAGGGAAGCCCTAGTGTAGCTGCACAGGTCTGGAGAATCCCACTCCATGCCCTGCTATCTCCTTGTAAATATGGGGGTAGAGAAACCCAGGTGCCTGTCCCATCCCCCTCCACCATGGAGGGGCAGCCAACATGGGACGTGCCTGGGGCCCCACAAAAAGCTTGTTTGGAGGAACCCAGGAGAATGTCAATAGGAAGGAGCAAAAGGCACTTTCAGACCTCCAGCCCACACAGAACAAGTCTGGGAGATACAGTCATGGAAGAAAATGGAAATCACACACCTAAAATGTCTGAGAGGATAGCGAATGAAGTAAGGAAACAACTTCATGAGACTGTAAAAGCAGTCAAATCAGAAATAATGTCTCAGGGAAAAGAAGAAATCACAAACATACTGAAAGAATTGCTCAGCATGTCTAAAGAAGACATAGGCAAAAAAAAAAGGAGCAAAGGAAAATGATGGGAACCTTGAATGAATAAAGAAAGGAATTACAATGCATGAAATAGATTCAAAGAGAAATGCAGGAAATTAAAAATTCAATTGAAAGCTGGCAAAACCACTTGAAAGAGACTGAAGATAGAGTTTCAAACCTTGAAGACAGGATTGCAGCTAGTGATCATGAAAGGAAATCTCTCTCTTTTTTTTAAACTTTCATGTTTATTTTATTTTTTTATTTTTAGTGTTGGTGCCATGGATGGAACTCATGACCTTGCACTTGTCAGGAAGGCACTTAGGCTGCTGAGTTAAATCCCAGCAGAAATACCTCCTAAAATAACATGGAATCAGGAAACAACAATTTGATGGCTGCAAGATGCTAAGAAGCATAGTTTAAGAATGATAGGTGTTGGTGAAGAAGCAGGGGTTAACAAGAATGAAATTAAAAGGCTATTTAAGAAGTAATAGAAGAAAATTTCCCAAACATGGGAAATGGATCTGGTGTGCAGATAAGCGAGCCATATAGAAGTCCAACTAGCCATAACCAAAGTAAATCTACACCCAGACATATAATAATCAAGATCCTGGAAATTTAGCATAAGAACAGAATATTAAAAGCTATTAGAGAAAAGAAACAGATCACCTATAAAAGAAAACCAATCAGAATCACAGAAGACTTATCAACACAGACCATCAAGTCAAGAAGAGTTTGGAATAAAGTGTTTCAAACCCTAAAAGAAAACAGCTTCCAACCGAGATCTACCCTGCAAAACTATCTTTCAAAATTGATGGAAAAATAATATACTTCTATGATAAAGAACAACTGAAAGAATTCATGAGCACCAAACCATCCCTACAGAGAGTGCTAAAGGATATTCTAAAGAGAGAGAAAGATGACCATGGTTCCAGGAACAGCAGCAGTGAAGGATCACCAAACAAGACAGGAAATTGAATGAAGGGAAAAGTGGAGAGCCAACAGCAGGAGGACAGAATGGCAGAGACAAACCAATGTATGCTGGTTGTAGATGGCCTCAGGTGAGCAATAAAAAGAAACACAGGGAGACTGGATCAAGAAACAAGATTCATTTATATACTGTATACAAGAAATACATTTAACTGGAAAGGCAATTCATAGACTGACAATCAAAGGAGAGAGAACAATTATTTCATGTGACAGGAGACTAGAAAAAAAGCAAGAGTAACTTACTCATCAACCACAGAATGGATAAGAAAGATATGGTATTTTCATGCAGTGGAAAGCTACCCATCCATAAAGTAGAACAATCTCAAGACTCCTATGGGCAAATGGATAAAACTGGAGATCATGCTCATGAGTGAAACAGTTCAAAGTCATATGTGTGAACCCTAGTGTAAGAAACAGAAGAAGTTACTAGGATCCAAAAGCAAAATAGTTATTGTAAGAGTGATAGGAGAGGAAACACCTGGGAGGAAAAGGTGGTAGTTACTGTTAATTTCTTATTGTCTTGTGTTGAACTGTTAGAGTGTTTTCACAATTTTGTTAGGTTTGGCTTTGTTCTGTCTTGTTTTGTTAGATTTTATTTTGTCTGATAATAGGGGCAGCTATTTTGGATGTAATGGGAAATTTTATGGTAATTTTGATTTCCTATTATATTGCTTTGAAGTCTTATAATGCTTTCATTCATTTGTTTAATTGGTTTGATTCTGTTTTGTTTTGTTTGATTCTATTACGTGTGATGATATGAACAGCTATCTTGAAGAAAATGAGACATTATAGTAGCCATTGCTGATTTCCTATCATCTTGTTTTGAAGCCTATCATGCTTTTGTTTTTCTGTTTTGTCTGGTTCTATCCTGTTGTGTTTTGGTTTTATTATGTGTGATGGTGTGCACAACTTTTTTGAGAAAAATGAGACATTATAGTAGCCATTGTTCATTTCCTGTTACCTGGTTTTGAGAATCAGTAATGCTTTCATTCTTTTGAATGATTTTATACTATTTTGTTATCTTTGATATTATTTTGTGTGATGGTACAGTCAACTATTTCAAAGAAAACAAGAGATATTATGGTAGCTACCACTGATGTCCTGCTGTCTTGTTGTGAAGTGCTGTGCTGTTTACATTGTTCTGTTCTGACTTGCTTTGTTCTGTTTTGTTTTGGTTTATTCTCTTTAAAATAAAAAATGTTTAAAAAAATAAGATAGTTGCTTACAGTACAAGATATGTGCATAGACTTTCTCAAACAGATACTAGCACAAATCTTGCTTTTCCATGAACCAAGAGACAGTAATAGTATATCCTACTTACATTTTTTCCCTTTTCCCTTCTGTCCTTTCCCCTTGCACCCATTCTAGTTCCTCCTTTCTTTTGAACGATATCTTCCCGTTTCACAATATCTATTGTGCATTTTAGACCTTATTTACTCTGTCTCTCATATCAGGGAGACAATCCAATGTTTATACATGTGAGTATGATTTATTTCATTTATGAGTATGGTCTCAGGTTGCATTCCTTTACCTATAAAAATCTCAAGTGTTTTCTTCTTTATGGTTGAGTAGTACTCCATTATATAAAAATATCACATCTTTTTTATCCATTCTGTGGTTGATGGACGTTACAGTTTTTTCCAAGATTTAACTATTACAAATTGTGCTGCTGTAAATATGAGTTCATATATATTGCTCTAGTATGATTTTTTTAATTCTTCTGGGAAGATACTCAGAAGGGTGATAGCTGGGTCGAATAATGCCTCTAATCCTAGACTTTTGAGGAATCACCACACTGATTTCCACAGTGGTAGCACTAGTCTGCACTCCCACCAGCAGTGGAGAAGGGTTCCTTTTCCCCCACAGCCTTTCCACCATGTTATAGTAGATATTTAAATATAGATCATTATGTATTTAATTTGCATCTCTTCAGTGACTAACAACATTGAGCACTTTTTATGTGTTTATTTGGATATCTTCTTGGATAATGTCATTTCAAATCTTTATCCATTTTAAAAATTGGATTTTTTGTTATGTGAGAGTTCTTTATATAGTACATAGATACTTTATCAAATATATGTTTTACAAATTTTCTCTTTGTGACTTGTATTTTTATTAACAGTGACTTTTAATAAGTAAAATAGTTCAACATTGTTGAAGCCAAATCCAAGTTGTTGCTTTCTGATGAAGTCTCCCTTTGCTGTCAGAGTAATACTGATATAAAAAAAATCATTTGGGAACCATTCCTTTGTTTTTCTGGAAGAGATTGTGTAGAATTAATATTAGTCATTCCCAAAATGTTAGGTAGAATTCAACAGTAAAGCTGTCTGGATCTCCACGACTTCTTTGTGGGAAGACTTTAAATTACAAATTCAATTTCTCAAATAGACTTAGGCTATTGAGATTATCTATTATTTCTGCAGTGAGCCTTGGTGGTTTTTGTGTTTCAAGGAAATATTTTCAATTTATGCAGGTTGTTCAAGTTCTGGGCATAAAGTTGTTCATAATACCCTTTATTATTCTTTGATTATCTATAGAATCCATAGCAATATTACCACAGTGGTTTTCATTATTTGATAATTTGTCTATTATCTTTTTTTCTCCTAGAGAGTTTAATTATAGTTAATCAATTTTTATTGATGTCAAAGAATCAGTTTTTGTTTTCATTGATTTATTCCATTTTTTTCTCATTTTATATCTCATTGATTTCTGTTTTAATCTTTGTTTTACTTCTGCCCATATTTTCTTTACAATTTGACCTTATTTTTCAAGTTTCTTATGGGAGACACTGAATGCACTGATTTAAGACCTTTTTTTTTTCTCATATAATCATTGGTTGCTGTAAGTTTACTTCTACAAACTCTTAATTCTGCCCCACAAATGCTGATATGCTGTACTTTCATTTTCATTCAGCTAAAAGAAACTTTTTAATTTTCTTTTCTATCCCTTCTTTGTCTCACACTTTTTTAGATTAGGGCTAGTTTTTAAATATTTGAATGTTTTTTAGTATCTTTTAGTTTTTGATTCCTAATTTAATTTCACTGCTGTAGAGAAAGTGTTTGTATGATTTATGCCTTTAAAGCATACTGAGACTTGTTTTATGGCCTAGAATGTGGTCTATTGTGGTAATAATTCCCTGCAATACATGATGAGAATACATGTTTTGCTGTTGTGAGATGGAATTTTCTACAAACGGTAGTTAAGAAAATTAGTACTGTTCAAGTTATGGCTGTTCTCTGTCTACTTAAACTAAAAATTACTGAGATGGAGTTATTTCTCTCAGTATAGTTGAGGTTTTTATATTTTTCTTTGTATTTATTCATTTTGCTTATACATTTTAGAGTTCTGTTACCAAAAGTATAGACATTCAAGGTTGTTACATCCTCTCAATAAATTGGCCTATTTAATCTTTGTTCCCATCCCAGAATACATTGCTGTGTCATTGTTTAAACACTCAGTTTCTTTTAGCGGCATTTACTTATTGAGAAAACTATAGAAGTTTACCCATAAAGTCACTATATCTTGTGCTTATCAGCTTTCTGTGCAGAAATATCTACCTAGTATTATTTTCAATTTCAATTATTTCCTTTAAAATTCCTTGTAGTGCAAGTATCCTGATGACAATTTTTCTTCCATTTGTGTATGCTCAAACACATCATTAGTCTTGAAATATATTTTATCTGGGTTATATGCAGTAATTCTGGCTTTTTCAGATTTTATGTTGGCTTTCATTTACTTTTTTCTTTTTCCTTTCAATTCTTGGGGACATTGTTTCACTGTCTTCATTGCTTACATTATTTCTAATGAAAAATAATGTTTTGTCATCCTTATTTATGTTTGTTTATATGTAAAGTGCTCTTATTTTCTTCCCCTTATTGCTTTTCATATTTTTGCTTTGAGCAATTTCATTACATAGCATTTCGATATAGTTTTGGGGCATTTTTTTTTCCAAAATGAGGTCTTCCTATATTGTTCAGATTGTTCTTGATCTCCTGGACTCAAGTAATTCTCCTGCCTCGGCCTCTATAGTAGCTGGAAATCCTGGTTAACATTACCATGCCTAGCTTTTCTACATATTTGTGTGCTTGGAGTTCATTAAGCTACATGGTCTGCAAGTTTATATTTTTCATAAACATTTCTTCCATCATGTTTTAAAATAATGTCCCTCACTTCTCTTTCGAGATTTGAAGTACATGTATATCAGGCTTATTATAATTTTCTATGGCTTGCTGATAACTTTTGTATTTCTAAATTTTTTCTAAGTGTTTATTTTTCACATTTTTTATTGTTATGTCTTTTCTTTTAACAATCTTTTCTGTTCTGGTGTTTGTTTGTTTGTTTGTTTGTTTTTGAGACAGGGTCTCGCTTTGTAGTTCAGGTTGGACTTGACCTTGCTGTGTAGCCCAGACTGGCCTCAAATTCACAATGGAGCCTGCTGCTTCAGGCTCCAAATGCTGGGGTCACAAGCATGTGTCACCATACCCAGTTCAACAATGTCTAATCTCCTGCAATGTCTAATTATATGTTAATCCCATTCAGTGCATGTTTACCTCAGATACTACAGTTTTCACCTCCAAAATATGAGCTAGCTTTTCAAAATATCTTGCGATTCCAATTCATTCAGTATTTCTAGACATATGGCACACAAGTCATAATGTCTTAATGTCTTTGTATACTATTGTTATTTTAATTTTATTTATAAAGCAACTGATTAACCACTAATTTTGGCTAAATATAAGACACTAAAAATCCAACATTATCATCTATTGGATCTTTTCATTTTGCAAATATTAATGACCTTTGTTCTATAGCACTGTTAAGTTCATTGAAGAGAGGGATTTCAAATTAGCTAAATAGAGATATTCAGCATTATCTCCTTATCTTCCAAGAAGAATCAAAACAACAAGTTGTTAACTACATTTTAAAGTAAGTGACTAAGGGTAAATACTGGAACTTAGCAAGGAAGAGAATGGATCCAGAAAGACTTTGAGACCTGGGATAATGGCATAGCAAGAAAGCGTAAAGGAAGTTTAAACTTAAAAGGAAAGTCATGGCAAAAATCAGACCAGAAATAAATGAAACATACACAAAAATACAAAAGAACACAAAATCAAACAAGTTGGTTCTTTAAAACTAAAAAATCAGTAAGCCTTTATCTAGGCCAAGAAAAAATAGAAGATTCAAAAAAATAGAGATAAAGAGGACATTATAATTGATGCCACAGAAACATAGATCACTAGAAAGTATTACAAATAGCTATATACCAACACATTAGAAAACATAGAAGAAATGGACAAATTTCTGCAAACATGCAACCTACTAAAAACCTACCAGGAAGAGATAAAGAAACCAAATGGACCAATATTGAGTAGTGGGGGCTGAATCAATAATAAAATATCTCCTAATAAAGAAAAGGCCATGATCAGATACTTTCACTGCTAAATTCTAACAAACTGTTAAAGAACTACCCCAATTTTTTCCAAAGTATTCCAAGGAATTGAAAGGAAGGTTTACAAGTTAAAATTCACTAGTGAAACAGGTTTAATACACTATATACGGGGAGAGAGGGAGGAAGTAGTGGCAGCAAGATGATGCTGCTCTTTGGCGTAAATTGCAATGGTGGAGATATTTTCCACCTACAGGAAAACTAAAATTATTGACATGTAGAAAAGATGCATCCTCATCTATCCAAAGACTATGCATATGTGGGGTTTGAGAATCTAGATGAATCTGAAAAAGCACTGAAGCACATGGATACAGGACAAATTGATGGTCAAGAGATCACTGCTACTGCTGTGCTGGCCCCCTGGCCTAGGCCACCACCCCAGCAATCCAGCCCTCCTGGGAGAATGCTGTCACCATCCCCCATGTGGTATAGGTTAGCACCACAGATGAGGAAAGGGTCATGCTCCCCAAGACGCAGGTCTCCTGTACCCAGGCTGTCCCATGCTCCAGGCCGTTGCTGACACAAGAGCCATCTAGCCCCAATTCTTCCTGATAAGCAAGGCTACCAAAGTTCACCCCTATAACTTATGTCCCATTCAGCTCAGTTTTGTTACTTCTCTAGCCTAAGGTGGAGCAGTAGGAGAGAATCCCTCACTCAGGCAGGCTTCAAAGACAGCCCTAGACACACTTGGTCCTCAGGCAGGTTCTGGATGCAAAAGTGTTGCTGGTTCAGGCCTGTGTCAATAAAGGCACCCTGCTATTTTCTCTCCAGGAAGTTCACCCAATCCCATCTCCTGAGAGTCTGTTTAGGGCAGAGCCTATTGGAACAAGCAAGCCTCCAGGTGGCAGGGTGCCCCAACCTTTCCAGGTGACTTGGGGACAGTGTGGCAATCTGGTCATACCTTGGGGACCAATCTGCCATTCCCACTAGGCCTGGCCTTTTGATTCCTGCTTGAGTCTTCTTCCAGCCTCTAGAGGCAAACATCTTTCAAAAGCCCTTCTGCCCTCTTTTAGTTGCATAAATTGTTCTGTCTTTCTATGTTCTCATCTACAGCCCCACTCCATTGGTCTCCTTTACTCTTAAATGTTGGTGAGCAATTTGAGAGCCAGCTTTGCAGATCTTCTTGGAGCCCCCCATTTCACCTGCTATTTCAGGTTACCTTAGCAACAGGTGCATTGTTCTTTTGGCTTTGAGTTTTACAACTTCATAGCATTTTAGATAAGGTTATGCCTGTACTTTGTTGTGTAGAATAGGGAAATTGTATTGAATAAACCTAGGATTAGAATGCAAAGAATATATATATATATATATATATATATACACATATGATATATACATATATATGATATATGAAGTTTTGGGGACTGGGTTGTATAAGGGTTTAGCTGCTGACCACAGTGCTCTGAAAACAAGGTAGCACTGCAGCTGAGGCAACTGAGGACACAGGTGCTCACTCCCTATTTATTCTAGGGAAGGAACTGTCAACCTTAGAGATAAGGCAGTGCTCTTAATTGGCAAAATTTACTGCTGGAAAAGTCTCTGTTCTAACTTCTTGAGGCCCTGCTCATTTTCAAGATCTTGTCTCAGTTTTTCCTTTCATTTTCCTTCATTCCTCCTGAATTTGTCTGAAACTAAGTAAATACTGACTGTTTAGATAAGTCTCTATGTTAGCCCCAAGAAAGTTCTGATTTTCCTGGACCAGCACAACATATTATTTGTCCCTTTTATTTAAACTTTCATCATATACACTCATTTTAAGAGATCAGTGCTCTGGCTAAGCTCCCAATAGAAAGGGTTTACTAGATAGAATTGTAATGGCCTCCTGCAGAGTCAGATGCCAATGAACGCAAAAAAGCCATCTGCATACTGGAGTGCTAGAGGACTGGAAGATCTGATCAAAAGTCAAAGGGCTGGAGCTTGGTGCAGAGTCCCATGTGAGTCCATATCAGGAAGCCAAAGGGCCTGTGCCAAAAGGGTAAAGACCATGATGGAAGGCAGGAGACAGATGTCCAAAGGCAACAGTAAGACCTGAGCTCCTCTAAAGGGATAGAAGTGAGACTTCCTTTGTTCCCTTTTTATTTCATCCAAGATACAAATTCATTGGTTGGTACCACCCACAGCCAGGATAGGTATTCCCTTTTCAATAAGTCAGTCATCCAGATGCACTTCTAACAGTTAAACCAGTTAGTTAAGCATTTCTTATTCAAGGAGTGTTAACTACCACAGAAGGGAATCCTAACAAACTCATTGTGCAAAACCAGAATTACTTTGATACCAGAATCAGACAAAGAAAAAAAAAGAGAAAGAAAAAAAAAGAAAGAAAGAAATCAACATTTCTGCTGAGCATAGATGCAAAAATACTAGCAATTGAATTGAAAAACACATTAAAAATATTCACCATAACCAAGTTGTATTTATCGCACAGATGCAAGGATCATTCAACATATGCAAATTAATAAATGTTATATTTCACCATATATGACCAACCATCAACAGGATGAAGGATTAAAAATTATATGATCATCTCAATAAATGAGAAGAAACATTTGAGAGAATTCAACATCCCTTCATGATAAAAAAAAAAATCCCTTGAACATTTAGGTAGGAAAGGATCATACTTCAACAAAAGGAAATCTATGACGAACCAACAGCCAACATTATACTGAAAAGGAAAAGCAGAAAATGTTTTCATGAAGAGCTATAATGCGAAAATGTTTTCATGTTCTCATTTGATATGGAACTAGAAATTATAGCCGGAGCAACTAGACAAGAGAAAGAATAAAATAGGGAAGAGGGCAAATTATTTCTTTGCAGCTGATATAATTCCATATACCAAAAATGCCCTAACATCTTCTATGAAAACTACAACTGATAAATGAAATCAGTAAAGCTGCAGGTTACAAAATCAACATACAAAAATCATTAGCATTTTATATACCATTAAGATTCTTGTGAAACAAATCATGAAACCAATGCTATTCACAACAGCTACAAAAAAAATCACCCAGAAATAACTGTAGCAGAGGAAGTAAAAGACTTTTGCACTCAAAATTATAATACTAAAGGAAGAAATTAAAGACACTAAAAGTTAGAAATACCTTCCATGTTCATCTTTAAGAGTGGATATTAATGGAGTTAACAACTGAAAATTATCCATACTACTCAGGGAAATGTACACATTCAATAGGGTCCTATTCATCAAACTACCAATGACTTTCTTCACAAAACTAGAAAAAAATTATAAAGTTCACATGTGAGTACAAGAGACCTAAGGCAGTCAAAGCAATCCTGAATAAAAAGGACAAAACTGGAGGCATCACCTTACCTTATTTCAAAGTATTACAGAATTACAGTAACTAAAACAGCATGGGGTTGGTATAAAAATACACATAGAACAGTGAATAGAATAGAGATCTCAGAAATAAATCCACACATCTGTAGCCAACTGTCCTCAACAAAGGTGCCAAAAACATACATTAGAGAAAGGACTGTCTCTTCAATAAGTATGGGGCAAACTAGATATTCATATGCAGAATATTGAAATTTGATTCCTTTTCTTACTTTGTACAAAAATCAAATCAAAATTGGTCAAAGACCTAAACGTAGGATCTGACAGTTTGAAATTATTACCAAAAGAAAAATAGAGGGAAAACTTCACAACATTGGCCTTGGGTATTGCCTCAAAAGCACAGGAAAAAAAAACTGAAAGAGACAAAAGGAATTACATCAAACTAAAAAATTTCTGGATGGTGAAGAAAATAATCAAAAGAATGAAAAGCTAACCTACAGAATGGGAAAAATATTCACCATCAATTCATCTAACACAGGATTGACATCTGAATAGTATAAAGAACTAAGAAATTTACCAACAAAAGAAGAATTAATCCAATTTAAATGTGGACAAATGAGCAGACACTTCTCAAAAGAAGAAATAAAAATGGCAAAAAATTACATTAAAATGCTCAATATCTTTAGCTATCAGTGAAATGCAAGCCAAAACTATAGTGAGTTATCATCTCATCTCAGGTAGAATGACTATACACACACACACACACACACACACACACACACACACTTCCTGGTAAGGATATGCAGAAAAACAAACTCTTCTGCACTATTGTCAGGAATGTAAATTACTATACCCATTATAGAGTATGGGGATTCTAAGGAAAAAAAAAAAAACACTAAAAGTAAAACACATACATGATCCTGCTAAACCATTTCTGGAATGTATCCAAAGGAAATTAGAACATGAAATTAACACATCAAGGAGACATTTGCATCTTCACATTTACTGCAACACTGTTCTCAATAGCTAAGATATGGAATCAGCCTAGATACCCATCACAGATGAATGGATAAAGAAAATGTGGCATATACACACAGTGGAGTACTTACTATCCAACCATAAAGAAAAACAGAATCCGGCTGATGGATGGAACTGAAATACATTACATCAAGTGATATAAACCAAACATGTGAAAGCCAAAAGGTTGGAGTAAAAGTAGAACAGTGATTATTAGAAGTATGGGAGGAGAGAGAGAGGGATAAAATGAAGTTGCATTATGTTAATGTATCTCATATGAATGTATTAAAGTATCACATTTCTAAATACAATCAAAATATTTTAAGGAAAAATAAAATATAATGTTAAAAAATAATTGAAGAGAGCTTGATTTTTTGAGTTTTTATTTTAAGATTCTTAGGTAAACCTGTGGTGTTGCATAGGTATAATCCCAGTACTTGAGAGACCGAAGCCGGAGGACCAGGAGTTCAGGCCAGCCCGGACCACACAGTAAGACTCTATCTCAAAAAAGCAATTTTTAATAAATAAAAAAGGGACAATCTCATGCATCATATCAGATCATAATGGAATGAAACTAGAAGTCAACAGAAAAATAAACCACACACTATACAAACACATGGAGACTGAATAATTCATATATGAATGATCAACAAGTTGCTGAATAAATCAGTAGAGAAATTTTTATTTATTTTTTGATGAAATATATGAGATGTTTATTTCAGTACATCAAAAGACAGAGTAGAAAAATTCAAAGGAAAATGCAGTGGAGAAATTTTTAAATTCCTATAATCAAATGGTAATGAAAACATAGTATATCATCATCTATTGGACCAGATGAAAGTAGTTTTAAGCAGAAAGGTTGGAGCTATGAGAGCATACATTAAAAAACAAAGGAATGAGCCCAACTAAATAATGATGCATCTCAAGGTCTTAGAAAAAGAACAAACCAATCCCAAAACCAGTACAAGAAAAACAATAAGAAAGATACAGGCAGAAATTAATAAAATTTAAGTTTAAAAAAGAAATACAAAGGCTCAGTGAAACAAATAGTTTGTTCTTTGCAAAAGACAAACAAGATAAATAAACCCTTAGCCAAACTTACCAGGAGAAAGAATAAGGAAGCCCAAATTAACAAAGTTAGAGATGAAAAAGGTAAAATCACAGTAGATTAAACTGAAACCCAGAGCATTTTTAGAAATTATTTTCAAAACCTGTAGCCCAATAAATTGCAGTACTTCGCAGAAATGGTTAAATTCTAGACACATATGATCTACCAAGATTGAACCAAGACGATATAAAAATATCTGATCAATATTATCTTATCAACAATAAGCAATGGCATTGATATAATAGTTAAAAAAAAAAAAACTACTAACTGAGTAATGCTCAGGACCCAGTAGATTTGGTGATGAATTTTACCAAACCATTAGGGAAGAATTAACACCAACAATCTTCAAATTTTTGGATGTAATTAAAAGGGAAGAAATGCTTCTAATATTCTATGAACCCAATTATCCTGGTACCAAAACTGACAATAATTCAACAAAAAAAGAAAACCACAAACCAATATCTTGGATGAGCATAGAAGAAAAATTCTCAGTAACATGCTTGTAAACAAAATTCAACAATTTATAAAATGATCTTATGCTATAACCAAGTAAGCTTCATTCCAGGGATATAAGGAGGGTTCAACGTGTGTAAGTCAATAAATATAACATACCACATAAATATAATCAAAAACAAAAATCGCATGATTATCTCAATAGATCCAGAGTAATGTCTACAACAAAATACAACATCCCTTTTCAATAGAAAATATGGGAAAAGTAGGTATAGAAGGATCTTACCTTAAATTGGTAAAAGTCATTCATAACAAACCAACAGCCAGCCTCATACTGAATGGAGAAAAACTGAAAATACTTCCTCTAAAACCAGGAATAAAACAATAGTGTCCACTTTCACCCTACTGTGCAATAAAGTGCTTGAAATTTTCATAAGATCAGGCAAGAAAAAGAAATATGAGATATGAATAGGAAAAGAAGTCAAACTATTGTTATTGTCAGTAATATGATTCTTTATGTAGAAGGCCCAAAAAACTCCACCAAATCAGATAAACAAATTCAGCAAAGTGGCAGGTTACAAAATCAACACATGAAAATCATTGGTGTTCCTGTACATCACTAGTGAACTTACCAAGAAAAAAACCAGAAAACAATTCCATTCACAATAGCTTCTAGAAAAATTGAACACCTAGAAATAGACCTCACCAAAGAAGTGAAAGGCTTATAATAAAAATTACATAACTCTAAATAAAAAAATTGAGGAAGACATTATCAAGAGAAAGACATTCCTTGTTCTTAGATGAGAATTAATATTATGAATATAGTAGTATTATAACAAATTATCTGTATAGATTTAATAGGATCTTATTAAAATACCAACAATATTCTCCATGGAAGTAGAAAAAATGCTAAATTTTTTATAAAATCAGAAAGGACCCTATCTTAGCCACTTTCCTTATTTCTGTGACAAAATATCCAATATCCACAGCTTTAAGAAGGAGATGCTTATTCTGGCTCATGCTTACAGTACATAGCCAGCTGGCTTCAAGACCGAAACAGAATGACAGAAAGGCACAGTAGTGGAAAGTCGCTCTGTCATGGTGACCACAAAGTAGAGAGTCAATAGAGGAACCAGGGAGAGACACACTCTTCCAGGTCACTCCAGTGACGTGCCTCTTCCCACCAAATCCCACCTCCTAACAGTACATTGAGCTATAGTGCTGCATGATCCAATAACCTTCCAAAAGCTGCATCTCTGAGCACAGGAGGCTTCTGAAGGACAGACAATCTCCATCAAAAATGCAACTGACTCAGAATAACCAAAGCATCCTGAGGAAAAAGAGGAATGCTAGAGGCATCACAATACTGGATTTCAAGTTATATTACAAAGCTATAATAACAGAACACAACATGGTACTGACACAAAAACAGACAGGTTTCTATGGAATAGAATGGAAGATATAGTAGAAGTCTCATGCACTTACAGCCATCTGATTTTTGACAGGTCCAAAACAGACACTAGAGAAAAGACAGACTCTTTGACAAATGGTGCTGGAAAAACTGGCCATCCATTTACAGAAGATTGAAACTAGATCTCTATATTACTCTCTGTACTAAAATCAAAGCAAAATGGAACAAAGACCTAGATATAAAAACAGAAACTTTGAAACTGCTAGAAGATAATATAGGGGACCCACTTGCAGCCATAGGCACAAGCAAAAGTTTTCAGAACCAACACTTACAATACAGGAAATAACTGAGAAGCAAAACATAGGATCACATCAAATTAAAAAGCTTCTGTGTAGCAAAGGAAACAACACAGTCATGAGACATTTTACATATTTGGGGAAACTTTCTGGCTACCTACTCTTCTGAAAGAGGGATAATACCTGTAATACATAAGGATCTCAAAAATTAATGGCCCCAAACAAATAACACAATCAAAAATGGGCAAATAAGCTGAATTGTATTTCTCAAAGGAAATAATATTCCATTGATCATAAATATATGAAAAATGTTCAAGTATTTTACACTGGTGAAATGCAAATCAAATCAACTCTGAGATTCTATCTTAGCCCAGTTCAGTGGCCACCATGCAGAATATAAAAAACAATGCATTTTGGAGAGAATGCAGGGAAGAAGAATTCTCTTATTCTGGTGATGACAATGTAATGTAGTGTAACCACTATGGAAATTCATATGAACATTTTTCAAAAAACTAAAAATAAAAATACAATATAACTCCATTATACCTCTTTTGGGTATATTCATGAAAGAATTAAAGACATCATAATGTAGTGATAGATGCATACCTATATTTATAGTGGCATAATTTATAAGAACCATATTTATAGTGGCATAATTTATAAGAATCTAGGCTGCAAAAACAGCCTAGATTCCAATCAGCAGATGAATGGATAAATAAAATACGGAATACATAGAATGGTTTATTCCTAGATGTGCTTTAAAACCTTATGTGCTCATAGGTGGGGCTTTTGGGAGGTGATTGGCTCATGGGGGAGTGATATTCATCAAATGTGATTTGGGAAATGAATCCTGGTTGGAGGTGATTGGCTCATGGAGAGTCTAGAAGAGTCTCCCTGCTTACCTCCTCCCTGTTCGCTCTCCTTCCTGATGGCTATGCCATGAGCAACCCTTCTAAGCCCTACCACTCTGCCACGCAGCCCTGCATTAACGCCAGCCAACTATGGACGGAAATCTCTACAAATTTTGAGCCAAAAGAAAAACTTTGCTCCTTAAATTATAGGTGTTAGATGTTGTCAGCAATGAAAGAGTAACTAAGGTATACACAATGGAATATTATTCCACCATAAAGATGGTTATACCACCATGGTTATACAACCATGTAACCTGCAGAAAAACAGATGAAACACAAGACCATCATGCTAAGCAAAATAAACAAGCCTCAAAGTTGTATATCATTTTCTCTTATGTGATAAGTCTAAAGTATAAATAAATAAATGAACTGAAGGAGAGATGATAGAAGACTAAAAGGTAGACTGTTAGAGATGGGAAAGGGAATCAGGAAAAGGGGAAGAAAAAGGGAGGGGGAGTAAAATAATTGAAAATGATCAAGGCATGTTACTCACCAAAAGGAGCATTGCTATGCTGTATTAAAAACATGCACTAATAACAAAAAAGATTTGTTTTCTAAAACAGGTCAACACTTATTTCAGGTCTAAATTGTCATATAATGCCATATCCATTCTAAGTACTCTCCTTGATAGCCAATTAATTAGAGATCTTCCACCTTAGCTGATAGTTTTGACACTAATCCTGACCCTGAACCCAGGGAATGTTCTCTTTATTAGTTTCAGATGACTGTCTTTGGCTTGAGTATTTTCCTCACATTCCTTTGTGGGTTAATATGTGAGAGGCTCTCTGCACATCTCTAAAGTCCCTCCCTCTAGTATTCTGTCCTATGAATCCTGGTGCCCAGGCTCCCAGATTTTCCACTCCATGTATGCAACTCATGGAATCCAAAGTGCACTGCCAGTGTTCTGAGATGAAGCCTAGAAACTTTTTCAACATGGGCCAAGTTTAGGATTTCTTTACCTCATTTCTTCCCTGTCTCACATGGATCACTGCTTGTTGCTTTATGAATGCTATCTTAGAAATTACTTCCGTATGTGTTTGTTTTGTTGTTACTGTTGACAATACCAGTCCCTTTTATTGTACATAATCACCAGTGAACATAGAGTTTTCTGATTATGAAAACTGGATAAGTCTGTGTCTCATAGGTTTTCACCCTATGGTGTTTGCCCTCCTCCATTCTTCTTCTGCCTCTGCCTCCTCTTTTCTTTCTTTTACTGCATTGGGAATTGAATTCAAGGCCTTTGCTTTTACATAAGCACTCTTCTTTTGAGCTATGCCCTCAACTCAACTGGTAATCCTTCTGATCACTCTCTAAAACTGTGCTTTCCATGCAATTATTTTTCACCTCATTCCTCTCCCCCTAAGAGATTTTATTCTGAAGTTTCAAGTAAACCCATATGTTGAATCTCAAATTTCTATCATCATCTCATTCTTTCCTCCTAATTCCTTGGCTATTTAGTCAATAATTTACTACTCATCCTTTTTCTACATGTCCCATGAGCTGCTTGAACTCAACATGTAGAAAATGAATGGTGCCTGCTGCATGTTCCTACCATACCACTTATTTAATAACCCTGTAACATTCATTACACTATTCACAACTAGTTTTTTATATTTCTTTCCAGAGATTGTTAGAAGACATTATGTTTTTGTCATTGTCATTTTTCTAGAATTTAGCATAGCTCCTGAGATTTAAAAAAAAACCTCAATAAATATGGAGAATTAAACTGAATCCTATATATAGGGGGAGCTACAGTGGAGGTAATCTAAGCCAAAAGTCATCACACTGAATAGGACCTGCTTTGTTCCAAAAGGCGTAAATTGAGAAGCTGAGCCAAACTACGTACCAGTCTGTTTCCTATTTCTGGCCACTGTGCAGGAGATACCTGAAAATAAGCAAGGATAGAAAAATAATCATGGAAGGAAGCCAGCTTTCTGGGCTTCTAAATGTTAAACATAGCCTCTTAAAACTGTGTCTAAGTTAAATACTCCTATTGCTCCCTTCTGTGCTAAAAATGCTCACACCAAATGCATTATACATTGCTTTTGGAAGTATTTTTGAGTCATTTTATGCAAAGATGTTTCTCTCTTCAATCATATTATAGACATAACAAAATACCTTTTTCAGCAGTTTGGGAAGACTACGAGCAAGGACCATGTCTCTCTTATCAGACTAGGTACATCCTAGGGACAGAGATCACAATTCTTCCTTCCAAGAGAGGTGGTGCACAAACAGATGGACTCTCTGTGCAAGAAAGCAGAGATGTAGGGCAGGCTGCGGGTTACAGGTTTGCAGCCCAATCAGGTTTCACTTTCACTACTCTTTCTCTATCTGTGCACCAGCTCTGCTCCCATTACCCTGGGGAGCTGTCCTGTTCCACATTGGCAAACCTACTTTGACTTTGCCTAAAGCTATTTCTCAGGAAACCTTGGCCAGACTCTTCTGGATGCAAACTCTCTAGTGGAGTATAGTTGTCTGCCTTTGCGGTAAGCTCTCAGCACGTTCTGCTTCTGTTCAAACTGCTGGGTAGAGCTAGAGTCAACAGGAGATTTGGATTGCAGGGCAGGCAGGTGTGAAGACTTCTTCCAGTAAAACAAATATTAGAAAGTTTTTCCAATAATCTTGTCTGGTGCCCAGGTCTGGTTCCTCTCACAGAGGGGCTGGGATGGCTCAGCCTTCTAAATTCAAAGATTCGGTGTTATAGAGAGTGTGAAGTAATTAGATCTGACTGAGAAGACTGCTGGTTAGAAAAAACAGTCCAACTGCTCAGCAACTGTACTATATTCCTATCCTGTTCTGACATAATTTAAAAAAAATTTCCAAATTAGAGATTCAAGACCCAAAGAGACTTACAATACAAATTTAAAATAACCTTTGATAAATTGAAATAACTATGGGATTTCATTATTTGCCCTAATTGAGAATTGTTAAAAACTGATAATATCCAATTTACAAAAAGGTGTGAAGGAACAGAAATTCTCATATACTCTTGGTAGAAATATAAATCAGGATACCATTTTTAAAGCAAATTTTAAAAGTGTATACAAAAGCTAAAATGAGTATGCCTTTGAATCTAACAATTCCAACCTATCTGTTCTTGAGAATTCCATTCACATGTACACTGAGACACACACTAAAAGAAGCTCAATTTAACATGATTTTTAATGTCAAAATGTTGCATGCAATCAAAATCCTTATTAGTAAGGTTAAGGGAAAATTTTTTTTTAGTGCCTCCACTTTGCAAAAAGCTGCTAGGCACTGAAAAGAGTAGAGAAGCCTTTTGTATTATGACAATCTGTGAGACAGTTCCATGATAAAAGCTATTATAGGACAATATGAATAGATGGTTATGCCCACAAAAAATAAAAGAAACATGAGATTGTCTCTATATGCAGGCAAGCCTGCAGGCAGAACATCAAGTCTCTTACAGTAGTGAACAACTTGATGCTGAGAAAGTGAGTAGAGAGGGAAGGATGAGGAAAGGGAATGATACACAGAAATTCTGAAATTTCATTCTACGTTTTGAAAAATAAGTGAAAGGAAATGACTGTAGGAAAGCTTCCATACTTACATGATGTCCTTGAGGAGACTGGAGTTCAGATCTTTCTGAGAAGTAAAGTTTCTCAATTTTGACTTTATCATAGATTCTCCTGAAGAATTTTTTAAAATAATAACTCAGGTCCTGTAGGAGACAGAGCCTGAGGGAAGGGTTAAAACACTGAAACTTTATTTGGGTGCTGTAAGCTCAGGCTATTAAAGTTAAGAAAATTTTTTAAATGGGTAAGAAAAGATCCAAGTTGATATGCAGTATTGCCTTCCTGGCCTACAAGTCATAAAATGTCTTAGAGACAGGGAAATTCTCAACAGGATTTCTCCAGATGTCTGAGGCAAAGCCAAACCTTGGAGAAGTCGACAAAAAAGAGAGAGAAGCAATCTAACCAACCAGCTCCCTCCTGCCTCTGAGTTCTCATCAGATAAAGTTCACCTTTTCATTTCTCACTAGTCAAGGTTCTACGTACAGTGAGCTGTGTCTCTGCATCATCCAGCTCTCTCAGGAAGATCTGGAGACATGGCATTTTATCAAAAGCTACATCAAAAAAGGAAGGTGACTTGGAGTAGCTAGTGTGTCAAGAGAATCATGCTCCTTCTGATTTTACCTTGAGTTGCAGCCATCTCATGGGAAGTGGAGGTTGGAGAGGTAAGGGCAGAGAGAGTCAGCAAGGGTCTAGCAAACATCATCAGAGATCCACAAAAGGCCTTCAGGGAGGCACAGGTGATCAAGGGAAGCGAAGAAAGTACACAAAGCTGGTGTCCATTGTAAATTCTGACCCAATCTCACCCCTGACCAATTAAATCAGAATGTCTGGCAACTGGTATTAGTTTAAAAGATCTCTACATTATTTGAACGTTGAGCCAGCATTGACAACTACTGCTTTAAAGTATTCAGCAAAACAAACCACCCAGTGGAAATTTCATACCATGGTGCCCTATTTTCTTCCTTTCAACTTAAAAAATGGCAAAGCCACCTGGAAGGACACTTCAGGAAGTGGTTATGCCTCAGAAGCTTAAGTTATTTCAGATTCTTTGGAAGATGCAACATTTCATGACCTTGATTTCCTTTTACACAAAAGGCCACAGAAATTCCTGATGCAAAACAATGAAATTTTCCACTAGGTTACATTTAAACAGCAATTTTACAAAGGATAGGAAGAAACAGTAGGTTCCTCTGTCAGACTAAATAGATTTTGTTTGACAAGTAATAATCAATTCAATGTCTTGGATTTAGAGGGCCCATCTGTCCTCAAAACTAACAATATCATATTTTATTTTCTCCACATATACTGTGTGCTAACCATGTGTATTCAGGTGAAACCAATACATGAATAAAGTGGTTCCTTGAGCTTTTCCTAGAAATACATTTCTGGGTACAAACTGTCAAATTTTAGATTTTGTACTCAGTCTATTACATGCTGATTATGGATAAAGAGCAAGAAACTGGTCAGGAAAAAAGTTAAAATAATGTAATCAAATGTAGTATTTTTGCAGCCTAATGTTATTTGAATGCCTTTGCTCCTCATTCCATTTCTCCTCTTATATTTTTCCCTTACTTCTGCAAATAGTATAGGAAATATCACAAGAGATGGGGAGTCTGAAGTCTACCAGGAATATGAGGTATAAGTGGTACTCAGAGAACGCGTGTTCGTGGGTACATCATTTTTTTTACTTGATTGCAATTCCCCCATCTAAAGATAAGGAAGTAGGTCTTGATCATGTTTTTAGTCCATCCAACGTTGAAATTTTTACATTTTTGTGTTTTGGGTCATTTCCATATACCTCTGTCAGTTTGCATACTTGGCTGTGAATTCTGTCTACAAAGATTCCAAAAACTCCATAAGGCATTAAAAAGTTATCTCAAAATAAAATTATCAGGGGCCCGGGGATTTAGCTCAGTGGCATAAGCGCCTGCCTGGCAAGCATGAGGTTATGGGTTTGATCCCCGGAACCAAAAAATAAAATAAAATAAAATAAAATAATCAAAATGCTTACTGAAACAGCCTCACATACTGGATGCTCAATATATCGCAAAATGATAGGAGAGAGGTAAAACTCTCCTTTGAGAACTTACAATCCATGCTCTGCTATCAGAAGATAAAGGAAAAAAATTATTAACAACAGCACCCAGATGTTAAGAAAATATATGCCAAGGGAATAGCCTCAGCGTATGTGGTACAGGTTTGGAGTTTTGATGATTATGTTTATTGATGATGATCGCAAATGAAATACAGATAAATACAAATAAATAATAGATAAATAATGAGGGCCCAACTGCTGATATGCAGAGCACCTCTTTCTGTCTGTATCCATACCTACCAAAGTAAGACTTTGTTATCTGCAATCCAAGTTCACAGAGTGCTAGAAGCCTTGTTATAGAATGTGTGTGCAAGGACCATGCATAGACTTTTCATCTCACATTCTTATAGTAATGTCTGTTTTCCCTATATAGTAACTTAAAAACCTACTTGTAAAATTGTTTAATATCTGTCATTCCCTAGTGGATTATAAGTATCATAAAAATGGAAGCAGAGGTTTTTATTTACCTCTTATTTCTCTACAAATAGCATGGTACCTAGCACATGTGTACCATAAATATATGTTGGATGACTGAGCAAATGAAACTAAGAAAAAGAATATCTGCTTTCAGAAGATTTTTGGTGACTCACTATAAATTATATGCTGACCATTTTAAGGACTTTGAATCAAGATCCACGTAATGGTGGAGAAGGGAAATATAATTTGACCAGAACCCTTGCCTAAAGCTATTTATCACTATCTTGCATATTTTTTTAATTTAAAGAAAAAAATTTGAAACAGAAAGAGGATAGAATAATACAAAATTTCAAAAACAAAACAAAAATAATAACCAGTAAGAAATCACTAGTTGATTAATACATATTTTCCTCTTAGAAGTAGTTATTTAAGTTACAAAAGTAAAGCCTACAAAGTGGATATCCAAACAGTGAGACTGCAATCAGTTTTGTTCATCCATCCAACAAAAACTTAGCAACATGGTTATCAATCCCACACACTCAAACATACATGCAGCTATATATCCTTTAGAATACTTTCCTTCCTCTCTTTTTTTTCTTTACAATAACTATAATCCATTCTCATAAACTACTTAGAAGTTCTACACATGTATAAGTTCTACACATGTATAAGTCTCTACATGTATACCTAGCCTTTCTGTATTAGAGAGAGAAACAAATCAAAACAAGTCAACAATACAAATTCCTAGAGAAACACGAAATGAAAAGGACACATAAAACCACAATACTAGATGATCTACGGTAGTTACTTTGATGTCTCTTGTTTTCAATAAAATTGTCTATATCGTCAAACACAGTATAATTAAACAGCATTGCATTATACTATTAATAAAATCTAAACATTGAAGACATTATAGGACTTCAAAGGCAGTTAATAATCAAACCAGAATGGGTATCCTATTGAATTGTGTCATCTTCAGAGTAGTTGCCTCTACTCTCAGACTTGATACTCTCAAGCATACCAGATTCAAATAAAATCAGTCAAGATAAAACAGTGATATAATCAATCTTCTCCATCTTATCTCTGTCATTGCTATTTTTCTGTCATTGTTGTTTACTTTTCTCCTTCATTCCACTGTCTGCCCCTTTCTTTGAGGCCTTTCTGCCGTTGTTCCTGGAACCCTGGTGATTTTCTTCTCTCTCTCTAGAATGTCCTTCAATATTCTTTGCAGGGTTGGATTCGTGGTCACAAACTGCCCCAGTTCCTCTTTGTCATGGAAATATCTTGTCTCTCCATTAATTTTAAGAGACAGTTTTGCAGGGTACATCATTCTGGGTTGGAGGTTATTTTCTGGAATATTTCGCTCCAAGCTCTTCTTGATTTGATGCTTTGCATTGAGAAGTCCACAGTGATTTTGATTTGAGTTTTCCTTTATAGGTAATCTGTTTCTTTTCTCTGACTGCTTTTAATATTCTGTTCTTATGATGGATTTCTGGGATCCTGATTATTATATGTCTGGGTGTAGATCTGTTTTGGTTGTAGCTGGCTGGAGTTCTGTATGCCTCATTTATCTGAACTTCACTTCCATTACCTATGTTTGGGAAGTTTTCCTTAATTATTTCTGTGAATAGACTTTTTATTTCATTTGTTTTTGTTGCCGCATCTTCATTCACATATTTTATTCTTAGGTTATAAATCCTCTTGTCATCTTCTAGCCTTTGTATCATTGCTTCCTAGTTCCTTGTTATTTTTAAGAGTTCCTTCCTTTTGTGATCATATGTTGCAAATCTATCTTTAAGTTTTGAAAGTTTGTCTTTAGTTTCTGTTAAAAGGTTTTGCCAGCTTTCAATGCAGTTTTTAATTTCCTGATATTCTCTTTGGATCTGTTTCATGTATTCTAGATTTTGTTTATATTCTTCATCAAAGGCTTCTCTCCTTTCTCTGGGTTCCTCCATTCTTTTATTTGTTTCTACTTGAGGATTACCCAGGATTTCTTTTATTAATCTTCTTATATCTTGCTTCACCTGAGTTAAAATTTCAGATTTAAATTTGTCGATGAGGTCACAGAACTATTTTTTTATTTCTGATGAGGCTGTCTCTGATATTACAGGTTTGCTGCCCTCAACCTCCTCTGCATTTACCTCTACTGGACTCACTTCCATGGTTCGGAGGTTGGAGGTCTTTTGCTGTCTTGTCATGTTTCCAGCCCACTTCAGACGGGTGGGTGGTGGAGGTCTCCAGGCCTTTTGTATTGCTTACAGTTTTTTCTGCAGTGCACTGGCTAGGGAAGTGCCTCCCCCCAGTCCCCTGCCGATCTGCGAGGTGCACACTGTGAGCAGGCCCCTCCCCCTAGGTCAGTCAACCAGTGGATGCTTCAGCAAGTTTGTGTGTTCCCTGGGATCCCACTGGCTCAGAACAGCCTCATCCCCAGCTGTTGGGTTTCAACCAGGGGCCTGGCCCAGCTCAAGCAGATCCCACCAATCTGCTTTGGACCAGGAGCTGTAGACTGACTCCTCCTTGGGTTTTGATTCAAGATGACCCTGCCCAACTCCAAAATGTTTTCTAGCTGGTCCTCCCACTCTGGGGAATCCAGTTCCCTTCACTCACCAAAGTTCACACAGCTTGACTCGCTGTTTCCACTCCCTATGGCAGTGCCTCCTCCAGCCGAGGGTCTAGAGCTCACCAACCCTCGCTCTTGGCAGGGCCGCGATCTCAGCTTGATCGTAAGTCGCCTGATTCTAAGATGTGCCTGATACAGTGACTGGAGCTTGCCCAGCTCCAGCTCTCTGTCCCCGCTTCTTCTTCTTCTTTCTTTCTTTTTTTTTTTTTTCCTTTTTCTTTTTCCTCATTTTCTTCCTGAGTTGTGAGAATTCCTCTCCTTTTGTCTGGTTTTCTCCATGTTGTCAGATTCCAGCATCTGAGCTAGGTTTTTTTTCAGAGAGGCTCTCTTATTGTGCCGCCACTCAGTTGGCCATCTTGGATCCCCAAACTCCTATTTACCACTATCAAACAAAGTTTAACTCTGAGATTTCTGGCATCTAGGGCACCAAAAGGAGACTCATTATGTGTATAAAAGCATACTTCTCTCCACCTAACTAGAAGAACATGACATCAATACCTGTATCAGTATTCTAAGGAGAAATCATGTTCAACCTAATGGAAGAGTCTTTTTACTCCCTTCCCCTGAACTCATGACACAGCTGTGTGACAGGAAGCCAGGTTTGATACCTGTTTTTCTCAGGTGATTTGTATTTGGCAAGCATTCTTTCAGTCTGTTTAGGGGTCTGTTCAATCCAAATCCTTCAGACTCACAGCTTTTTAGTTGGCAATATTCTCAAGGACATTGAAATAAGAAGCCTAAGTATCTTTCTAACACAGTGAAATGAGAGGGACCATGTTAAGGATTTTATGTTAAGTGAAAGAGAAACTCATCAGTTTTTAGGATATCCTTTGAAATCAAATGTCTATTTCCAAATATTTTGCAAATTGCAGTAACTTTAAAGATGTTTATACTTAAGCATATTCTATAAACTCTTCTATAATTGGTATCACTCCAGTGCCCAAGAGTCCTAGTGTCAAGATATTCATTCGGGACTCAGGACAACTTAAATTTCTGTAGCTATAAATGGAACCTAGCTTAATGAAATGTTTAACATGGGTTAAGTAGATGCACAAATGGAAGGGTCGAGTGTATGTTTTAGCACAGCAACCAATGACATATAGGAAAGCTTCAATATTATTTCTGAGGGTACAATATTATTTAATTATTTCAGAACCTTTGGGATGTGAGGATTATTTCCATTTCATAGATTTTAAAAAAACAGGGACTAAATACAAATGAAGCAAATTTCCCAGGATCACATACCAATAAAGTGGCACATTAGGTTCTTAAGTGCAACAATTTTAGACTACAAATTCCATTCCTTTTTCTAATATTATTGCTTCTAAGAAATATCAAGTCTGTTGCTCTCTAAATCTCATATACCTGGTACAATTGACTTGGAAGACTATAAACATAGCCCCTGACTGTGAAGTATTCTAACAAATGACTAATTTCTTAAACACAATCATTAGCATTAGAAACCTTGGAAATTCTAGGGATACATACTATGCCTTTACTCCAAAGAGTCTACAGGTATTTACCAGTAAGGATGATTTTAATGACAAGTAGCATAAGTTACAATTGAACATATCCTCAGTAATAAAGAGAATATGAATCAATTCACAAAATAAATTGTCCAGTGTTAGGTAACTGCAGAGTTAGGGTGAGGGGTAATTCAGCATCTCAACAATATCAGCATAGCAGATGCCACCCATCATTCAACTCTGCTATCATTCAACATGATAATACTGTCTCTTCCATTCAATATCTGTTAAGTGCCTGTGTTTCAAACATTTCTAAATGTTTTATAAGCATCAATTTAGTCCTCTCATGACATATTTTTGCATCTAAGTAGTCACAATATAGTTTTAACAGTGTCAACTATAAGTGAATACAAAAGGACCATCTGTAAAAAAGAAAAGTGTTGCCCTCCCTCTCCCGAAGACACTGTGCAGATTTTCTTAAAAGTTCTAGGTTCATAAAACAATTATTAGAAAAAAAGAATGGAAATGATTACAACTACTTTAAGCAAATGCCATTTTTACTCAGGCTCCTTTAGAGCAGAGTCCTCTTTTTCTCTAGGCACACAGCCAGGAAAAGAGATATCCAGACAAAACCTGCACTCTGGCAGGTGGTCTGCAAAGTTTAGCTAACTTCTCCACCCCTTCTCTAATAAACAGAATGCCTTTAAGCAAAGTTAAGGCTGGTATTTTCACAGAAGCAAGGTGGTCAGGCTGAAGTTTTAAAGAATTTCCTAATTCCATTGGTAGAGCCTACAATATGTGTTCTTCTTGAGCACTTACAGAAGCACTGGGATCTGTGGTAAAACAAACTAACAAAACCACTGGCTCTTGCAGGAGAAAAAGTCAAGGTCTGAGTTTCACAAGAATAGTGAGTGTCACATAAAGTAACACCACTTAGAGCTTACAGATATTAGAAAAGAGGTTGCAGTGTGATTATAAAGAATGCTATAAGGTGGGAAACATTCCTCGTAGGCTCCATCATGCTGTGTTAGGTAGAATGCACAACCTGTCCCCTCGCCTCTAGCATTTTTTTCAGGTTCATTGTTGTGTAGCAGCTAAAAACATGTGTGCCTTCACTTGGGGAGTATGTATGTTTAGATGGGTGTACACACGTGCAAAAATTTGACATACTGCAAAATGATGTGTGATGAACTGTTCTCTTCCCCAATTCATATGCTCATCATAAGTCCCAGAACCTCAAAATGTGGCTCTGTTTGGTGATAAGGTCTTTAAAGGAATAATTAAGGTAAAACAAGTTCATGTTTGGGATTTGTGCTGGTACTCCTAGAAAATTACAGCTCAATACCCTTAGTCTGAAAATCTGAAATGCTCCCAAACCCAAAGCTTTTTGAGTACAGATAAGATGCCATGAGTGCAAAATTCTATGCCTGAATTGGGATGACAAGTAGAAGCTAAAATGCATACAGTTATTTAAAATGTTACACAATTCCCTTCAGGCTAATGTGTGGAAGATGTATGTGAGACATAATTAAATTTTGTGTTTAGACTTGGGTCCCATCTCAAAGACATAATGAACATGCAAATATTTGAAAATCTGAAAATATCTGAAACCTGAAAATATCTAAAATCTGAAACACTTCAGGTTCCAGGTCTCAAGCATTTCAAACAAGGGACACTCAGTCTGTGCTATTGAACTTACAGGTTTGTACAGGATTGAACAATATTTTAAATGGCTCATATGCACTTGACAAAGGCTTGCTCTCCCTTGTTGCTTCCTTCCTGACTGCATTGCAGAAGGAAAGATAATGTGTTTGAGCAACAGCTTGCTGACCAGTGTACCTATGTGAACTGAATCAGATCAACTCTGAGGCCAAAATGTAGATGTGCAAAAATAAATCATTTAAACAGCAACAACTTTCCTCCTATGTTAAGGCTTTTGCATTGATGAACATATTTTTGTTCATCAGTGTAGACATAGGATTTACCTCCTTTTTTCTCTCCAACACTAGAAGGTTTCATAGGAAGCGAGTGATGACTGACACGGAAGTGATTAGGAAATAGAAGTAATTTACAATAATCATCCTGCAGAGAACATTTTAAAACTTGCCAATACCCTTGGCACTTCTCTCTCAGATTACTGTCTTAGAATTGGAAACTTTGGAAGTCACTGTTCTTCTCCTTCCCCAAGGACATTTGCCCTGAAGGCTCATCCCTTCTAGCAGCCCCCAAGACTGCCAAGTCTCAAACCGTCTCTCCTGTATTTAGTGGAGAAGCTCTCTTTCATCCTTTCACAATCTGGGGTCCAGATGATTACACTCAGGTCCTGGAGCCCTAAAAAAAATTTAGCAGAACATTTTATCAACAGAAATCATTATTTTCCTACAAGCAATTTGGATACCACAGTGTTGAGAGAATATAATCATTTCCCTACCTTTATAAGAGAAAGAAAGTAAAACAAAAGCAAATGGAAGAAAGAAAAAGTAATTAACTAAAGAATCTAATATCCTCCACTTTGCTTTTGTCAGAGAAGAAAGGCTGATGTTTGTGTTCTAAATGACTGGACAAGCTAACCAGCCTACAAAGACCAGGCTGTGAAAAATCACACAGTTCTGTCTGAGTGAGGGTGGGCTAGGCTCATTCCCAGAGAGAAAAAACATTCCTGTTTTCCTTTTGAATTAACATTAACTTGCATTAAACACACACACACACAGAGTAAAATTATATTTAGGCATGTTTTAGTTCTGGCTTCTCAGCAGTAAGTGCCTCAATTTCCTGCAAATCATTGTCAAGTGTCTAGACCGGAGAAGTGGAAGCAAAGATAAGAGACTGTGAATTTCAACAGAGGGGCCATCAAGCTAAACGGAACTCAGCTGTGCTTGTTCTCTTGGCAACAAGTGATAACCCTCTGATAGCCACATATCTTACATGCTGCTTTTGACTCCTGATAAGAAAGAGGAAAATGGGAAACAATCATGAGTACTGATGATAAATGCCCTGGCTGTGCATTTGCCTGGGTTTTTTTAGGTTAACTGAGCCCCAGTAGAATCCCCAACCCTACAGGCCTATCTAGTATCTGGAGAGGTTTGTGGGCATTGGAAGCTACAGATTAAGATGAGCAACACTTAAAATGGTTTGTGAATTGTTTAGCACCTTAATGTTAAATACCACTCTAGGTCAATCAAACTCACCTTGGAGAAATTCCTAAAGTCTAAGCACACTTTCTGAGAGAGGATTTTATAATCTCTTAATCTTTAACAACTGGACAGGAACCTCAGATGTCAGCAGCAGACCATACATCCAGCACTGAGTTCACAACAGAACACCTGAGATCTGTAAGCAGCTTTCTTTCCTTGCAAAGATGCAGAGATTACCCAAGGTCCTCATCTCTCACTGTGCAATAAGATTGGGACAAGTCACATGTTTAACTTACTCTTTATTCACTTGGACATCCAACAGCCCCTTCTTCAATCCTTCATAGGACAGATTATTCATAGGATTGAAGAAGGATTAATTGAGCAGATTCTGAAATCAAGTTGCCTATGTTGGAACTCTGACTCTATTACTCAGTAGATGTACAAATGTGAGCAAGTTATTTAATTAACATTTTGTGCCTCACATTACCTGTTTATAAAGTGAAGATAATGACAAGACTTACCTCTTAGGGTTGCTAGGAGGATTAGAGAGTTATAGACAGAAGACACATAGTCTTATGTCTCAAACGCTGTTATATGTCAAACACGTCTTCCACCAATCAGAGGTTGACAAGAACTCTATAAAGACATGGAAGAGAAACCTGCTGATTTCTTAGGGATTGAAAACCTGTCAATACAGAGGCATACAGATGATTCCTGACACTTTTCTAGATATAATTATAATGGGTTTCTTCAAGAGCAACTTGAAGGCTAAACTTAGAACAAATAACTGAACTGTTTAGAAGTCTACAGAAGTTCAAAGAGAAATCACTGTGGACTGAAGGGAGTGAATGAAATTTCATGGAAGAGCCATGACTTGATGAAGACCATGTTGGACAAGGAGGATGTAAAAGAGGGGACCGAGGGGCAGGTTATTGCAGGATCAGAGAAGGGAGAACTATTATGGTACACTGAAGAGCTGGATTGATTTCCAGAAAGCTGGCTTGCCACCACCCTATTTCTTCCCCACAGTTTAAATGTGTAACTTTGCACAATCGTAGATTGGTCATGGGTTTGTCCCCGTAGTAAATCCTACACATGCTCCACCAAGTTTGCCTTCTCTCAACACATTTGCTGTTATGTGTCCCCATACCTGTAGCTTTCATTGTAAAACCAAGATCCTTGGCCTGATAGCCTATGCTTCATGGAATTTTAACTATGTTGCCTATAGGTGTGTTTCCCAGGACATCTTTCCTCTCCATCCCTGATTGGTTCTTCCAACTAAGCTGCCCTTTCCTGTCTCTATTAATCTAAACTCCAGTATGCAATTATCTCCATCATTATCTCAAAGTATCATTAATTCTTTTTATCTGTCTTAGGTACTTTCCTTGTTGCTCAGACAAAATGCCTGATGCTCAAAGATAAAGGAGGAAAGGTGTATTTTTGGCACAGTTCATAGTTGGCTGACTGCAAGGTGGGATGGTATAGAAGAAGGGCATTGCAGAGGAGAAAATTCATGCCAAGGCATGGTAGACAGAAGGCAGCAAAGCAATGAAACAGCAAGGGACAGCAGCAGCCCTCTCTCAGCCCCCTGGATTTATCAGTGTGGGGCACCTTTAATTCCTAGCATCACATCATTAACCCCAGAATTATATCCTCCTTAACCCCAGCATCACACACCTTAGACACTGTCACCTCCAAAAAGTCCCATCTATGACCACGTGAGACTTTGGGAGCATCTAAACACAAGCCTCATCAATACCTGTGAATAATTTATTGGTGAATTTTGTTTCTTTGCCAACTTTCCAATTAAAACAAAAACAATTTGCTAATTTTCCTCTTTATTCCTAACTCACTGCATTTTCTGGTTTTTGAGTTACAGATTATGTATGTTTCACTTACCAGGCACATAAGTGTGTGATATTCTTACAGGTAACATTCTATACTATTGTTTCATTTGTAAGGAGTGTTATTTCCTTAAAATCAGAATTTGTGTTTGATCCTTTTTAACACAATAGCTGATTAATTACTAAAGTTATGACAATAAGAACGTAAGACCAATTTAAACTGCCCAAATAGGATAACTAAACTATAGAAAAGGTTGTATTTCAATTTTGGGAAGTCTTGTAGAACTAGTTTCCTGGAAACATAAACCATGAAACTCTGAGGATCTGCTACTGCTGTTGCTGTTGGTTTGAGACTGAATTTGTATTTAGAGAGTTACTGCTCTTGGAATCAAAACCTCTGGGAGATGATAGACAAGGACTGCTTGGGCAGGGGAAGGAAAAAAAATGAATAGTGATGTGGTTGTTATAGTCTTTAGTCAGTGTCACGGGTGAACTCAAGCTGGGGAGAACTTCAAATTGTCTCAACTGAAGCAAAGGAGTCAGGTCTGTACAAGTTTCTTTACATCAATGGGGAAAACCTGTGGCATGTATATTATTTATTTTTTAAGACAAAAGATGTTAATGTATGAATTGTGTTTCCTATACTGAAACCTCAGTATTCAGATTTAATTGCAGTTTGGACACTTTGTGATAAGTGGGGTTTGGGTTGCAGTTTGAGCATTCTTCTTTGAAAGGCTCACTATCATTGCCTTTTACCATTATTTTGATATGACTTGTACTTGGGAAAAGGGAATAACTTTAGGCAAGGCAACTTCTTTTAGCAATTTTTAGAGAGGGATGCAGCTAAGAGCTTCAGGGAACCAACATTTCTAGGGGCTGGGTATACAAATGCCTTAAAACGACAGGTAGAATCTGCTGATATGCTACAGTGTCCACTACAACTGCACAGCAGAACAACACAAGGTTAAAGGCTTTCTTACTTTAAACTTTGTGTATAATGTTTCACCTAAGGTAATTAAATTCCATAGATGTCCAATATGCCTGGTCTGACTTTAAGAGTATTTGCAGATTAAATATCTAGTTCTTCATATGTGTTCCGCACATTTTTTGGTAACTTCATCAGAGTCAAATGCTTACTTGTTATCTGGACCAGGAACTGATCAGTGTGTAAATCATCAGTACTTGTTCTAGAATCAGAGAAGTAGCTGGCTAATCAAGTGATTTCTACCACTTCAATTAAAGGGTCTCCCAGAAGATTTAGCCCCACTTTACCCACCTGAGGCAAGCCTGGAAGGATAGCCCTGGAATTTCACACTTTTTCCACAAGATCATCTGACCAAACACTTGGAAATGTGAGGAAACTAACAATAGGCTAGGGCTCACTTAAGGTGGAGATGGAGACTGTCTTAGCAAAGGGTAGCAAGAAGATTCTTCTGCTGATCAGCAGCATCAAGAACTTTGGCTTCCTCTGGACCTTACTCATCCCCACCCATCACCCCAAACATCTCCTCTCTCTCTATTCTTTGTCTGATGTTGATAATAATGATTTGAGGAATTTAAGAAATACCAAAATGAACAAGAATAATAAAAACAACTCTTCCCAGAATTCACTATTGTTAACTTTTTTCATATTTGTTTTTCCGATTTTTTTAAATTTTAAAAAATTACAGGAAAACTCAAATCTCCTCTTTTCCTACTTTCCATAGACAAAGGGGGGCATGTTTTGATCTGCACTTCCTAGTTCCTTTTTAATATTTTTAATTCATATGTTGTGACTATAGATATCAATTGTGTAACATATACCTCAGAAAGCTAAAGTAGTAATAAATGTTTGAGAGAAAATTTTTAGACAGATTATACAATGTATATTTCTAATGAAACAGCATATGGTATCCTATTAATATCTATAATTATATTGTCATGTTTTAATTAATTCTTTAAGAATTTTTTATATTGCTATCTGTAGATTTGGTTCATTTTTAACTGCTGATGAAAATCTGTTAGGGAAACATACTAAATTTTATTTATTCATTCTTCCACTGATGGGATGTTTAAATATCTTTCAAGTTTTTCTTTTTTTGTACATTTTTTCCTGACTTACTTGACAGCTCTACATGGATAAAAGTCTTTTAGTTTTTTAAATTTCTTGGTGAGATTGACCAGGTCTCCAGAGAAGAATTCCTATTATATCTTTGTTCTCTGCCCCTCTGTCTCAGCCTTGAGGAACACCAGGTGCTCACTTAAAGAATTCACAGTTTTCTGCATTTGTTCTGTTTGCCAACAGATTTAATTCCTAGCCAGAACTAAGAAATAGAAGTGACAAATATGGGCAGAATGAATATTGTTCATTAGGTCTTAAAATAAAACTGAAACTACTTCCATAAATTTATCCCAAGGAATAACATAAAGAATATATATATGAAAATTGTTTAAGGAGAAAAAAATGAGAATAAACAATACAACCAAGATTAAGGAGTCTTTAGATAAATTGTGGTGCATCAACTCAAAAGAAAATTATTCATTCTTGTACATGATTCTGAAAACTGTGTATTAGGTGAAATCACATGAAATTGATCTTGCCTACTCAAAAGAGCTGAATATCGTCAATTTTGTGTCATTTACCTTAAAAGTAACAGAGGAAAACAGATGGTGGTATAATGTTAGATGAAAAATGCAGAAAGAAAAATTACATTTACAATATATAAAAGTATAAGGAAACCAAATTAAAAACAGCTATATGGATGAATTCGAATGGGAGAAAATTAAAGCTTATTAAATTTACATCTCCAGAACATTTTACTCTACACATGATTTCTTTAATCGTCTCCTCTTGCACAAGACCAGGAAGCTTTCATTATACCCACCAACAGATGACAAAACTGTGGTTCACAGGACACTAGGTAGTATGACAGTAGTCCCCGTTTCTTCAGTTTTGCCTCTGGGTAGTTTGTCTTACCCAAGAGCTATTGTGGTCCAAAAATATTAAACGAGAAATTTGAGAAATAAACAACTCATAAATTTCAATAACTTTATTCCATGATATTGTTATAATTGTTCTATTTTATTATTCTTTTGTTACTCTCTTCCCTTGCCTAATTTATAAATTAAACACTATCATAGATATGCATATTTAGGAAAAAGTATAGTACATGTGATGTTTGGTACTATCTATTGTACCAGGCAGCTACTAAGGTTTTGGAATACCCTTCCACCCTCATGAATAAGGGGTAAAGCACTGGACATAAGACAAGTACTAAGCTAGAATTTGCATTGAGATAATTTTAAATTAAAATTTCCCAAAGGGGAAGGAAATAAGTAAGAGGTGTAATCAGGTCTCTTTTCTTGTTCTCCTTTGCTCCCGAGTGACAGAGCACCTACTAGGAGGCTCTCTGATTTCCCCACTGTGCCCTAAGGGTTCCTAGTATAGAACAGAAGGCTGTTGGGATGGGGGTGACAGTCAACACACAGAGCCTATTAAATTGGGAATGGGAGAAGCCATGTACTGCCTAAGGGCATTTGATCAAAGCTCTTGAACAAAAGACTTCTTAGCTACTATATGACGTTATCAAGAGCAAGCTGAGACCCTGTAACTGTGTAGGTGTGTGGAGGCTCTCACAGAGAATCTCTGTGTTCCAGCCTGAATCCATGTGCAGTGAAGCAGCATTATGCTGGAAGACTTCTGGGTCCCTTAGTATAGTTCCCATGTAGATGCGTGACCTTGGATTGACAGGTTTTTCCCCTGTGCGGTCTTCCGAGTCAACATGGTGCTGGACAGGGCCTCCCTTCAGCACTAAGTTCCATGTTCTCCTCCCAAACGCAAAAGTTGAACCTCCTGTTTTTCGTGCACCCACCTGACACTTAATGTCAATATGTCATTCTACCCGCCCCTTTAACTCCACCCCCTATCGAAACCAAATAAAAGCCCATGCTTTTCTCCCTCTCCCTCACAGGGTGTTTGCATCTCTTTGGCGCCCTCCCAGCCCACAATAAAGGCCTCTTTTCTTTCTTTCTTTCTTTCTTTCTTTCTTTCTTTCTTTCTTTCTTTCTTTCTTTCTTTCTTTCTCTCTCTCTCTCTCTCTCTCTCTCTCTCTCCATTTTCTCTCCTTTTGTCTCTCTGTCTCTCTCTCTCTCTGTCTCTCTCTCTCTGTTTCTCTCTCTCTCTCTGTCTCTCTTTCTCATCAGAGGATCAAACAGATGAGTCCTTAGAGTTCTGTTTTCTCACCAGCAATACAAAGAAATTACCTCCTCTCAGAGTTCTTGTGGTTCTTTTTCCTGCCCAAAGAGGAGATTTTTCTTATTTGGCACCTGGAGAAATCATCCACCAGACTCCTGAGTGTTAAGAAAATCTTTACTCCTCCTAATTTTACTCTTTCAGAAAAGAGAGGACTTCCATCAGCATTCTTGCTCTTCCCTCTACCCACTGATGTCACCATCCACTCCCTCCTGGAGAATTTCTGGAAGTTTAAGTCTTAGATCTAGTGAGTGGAGACTCTGCCACCAGAATGGAAAACAGGTTATGTCTGTTTTGCCTCATCATCTGCTGAGCAAATTGTGCATGGTACTCTGTCTGCTCACGTTCTCAGACAGAAAGCATGCCAAGGCAGCTGAGGGTCTGTCTCCAAGGGATGCTCTGAAGGCTCAGCCTCCTCCTTAGCTTTCTGGCTCGCCAGGTACTGGCAAATGCCACTGTAGCCACTGGCTCATATCAGTTATGCAGCCCCTTAGAAGGCATCAAAAGTATAAACACTGGGTATGGCAAACAGGAAATAGCAGGAAGCTCCCTTTAGATTTCAAGGTCAACCTATATACTCAGCACATCAGCCCTGAATTGGGGGGATTCATACAATCAGGAACTTATTATTCCAAGCTCCATTAGCCACTAAATAAGAACCCAAAAGAGAAAATGATGGATAGATTTGACCCCAGACTTCAAAGTGCAGAAAAAGTATAGCCCAGGATAAAGTATAGCAAACTGTTACTAGGAGTGAGAGATGAAGGCATGAGAGAAGACAGAAAAGTGTGTGGCAGAATTCAAATTATGGTATATTTCCTCAATTGAGATTTTTCAGGAGACAGAGTTAAGATATGAGCACTGAGCTTGAACTCCATGATCTAAGGGGAACGTGGAGATGTGAAGAAGCAAGCCAAAGCCTATCTAGAACTCTGTCTTTGTTTCCTGAGCCCTGTCACAAATGGAAATGATGCAGAAGTTAGATGTATAACTCTATCTGTGGGGCTGCACTGTAGAAGAAGGAGCAGCACAGACAAGTGGACTGTCTTCCCTCAACATCAATGCCCGATCACCACCTCTGTGATACGTGAGCATAGGAAAAGCTAGACCATTCCTTCTCTTGGTTTGATCAACTACAAAACAGAGATCTTGCTAGTACCCCAAAAAGGTGCTTGGGAGTATTTAATGAGATACTCCATGTAAAATATGAGCATATATCTATAAACCTCAAGGTGGTACACCAATTTCATGTGTTCTGAGAGGGTAGGGACCATTGTTGCATTTGCCAACTATGCCTAAAATAGTGTTTTAGAAGATGTTTATGGTTGCTATTGATATTGTAGCATTGGAGAATGAACTTGAAAAAATATTTCTTTCCTCTGCATCCTCCCCACACCACCTTCCCCCCATTAGAAGCCAGATCAGTAACTTGCTGTGGTTGAACTTGTCTCTTTCCCATCTAAAGATTCAGTTTTTCTATGCTACTTCAAGAACCATCACTTTTTGCATAGATGGGAATGCACCCAATCCAACCAAGCTAGTCTTTGTTAGCTTCTCCCAAGACAAGGCCAACAAGGCACATAGGTTACACATAGGTCCTCCTTTAACTGATATGATACGATTTCATTAATTTTATATTATTTGAGAGATCTTCACATTCTTTTATTTTCACCCCCAAACTCCCCCCAAATTTCAAGGGAGAGAAAATAACCAGGTGCCAGGAGATGATTTTCCATTTCGGATTAAGTTGGGAATGTCTAGTGGGGAAGGGGGCTTTGTTATAGTAAAGATTGAAGAAGAAATGCTTTTCTCAATGAAATAACTTACTTTCTGAGCATAAAATTTACCTATTTCTTATTTCCAGACTAAACAGTTTATCACGAGGGTTTTGGGTCCTGGAATCTTTCCAATTAGTGGGAAAATAGAGTTCCATTTGTGGCAGACCAGAGCAAGTAGTCTAATTAAAATCCTGGTCATTATCTACCATGTGATCCTAGGTAGATAGCCTTTTCCATTAACCATCTTGCACCCCTGAGTTGCCATAGTCACACAACATCTTTGATGGCCGGGCCCCGGTGACCGTCTGCAGGCTGGCATAACATCAGGAGCATCTTGGATGATTAACAGATGTGCATGCAAGTTTAAACACTAAGGTTGTCTGTCTAGACAACTAGTCAAATCTCTTCACATCTCCCAGGAGCCCTTCTTTGACTCCCTCCTTGCAGCTGTGTAGATGACTGACATTTTGAAATCTTTAGGGACACGCTACCTTCTAAACATGAAGTTTCAAAGGGAAAGATGGGGGATAACAGGATGGTGGCTGTAGAACTTTGGCTTAGTGAATATTCACAAGTGAAAGGGTTTGAGACCCTACAGTCTGTGACAGAATGAAAATGATGCCTCAGGTCCTGGAACCCCCAAAGCCAGTGCTATTTCAACCATGTGGCTTGTATATTGAAGAGTATTTTGGTATTTTTCCAATTGGTTTCAAGCATACAGTAATAAATTCTGTGTCAGCTTGCTAGGGCTATTATACCAAAGTACCATAAACTGGGAATGGATTGTATCACAGTTCTGGTGCCTTCAAAGTCAAGTTGTTCATATGGTTGATCCTTTCAGAAACTACAGGGACAGGTCTGTTCCAGGCCTTTCTTTTTGCTTCATACATGACTGGGCTCATAGGTCCTCATCCTTTGTGTCTTCACTTTGCATTTTCATTGTTCATATCTGACACTGCATCCAAATTCTCCCATTGCAGGAAGGCTCTAGTTATTCTGGATTAGAGACCACCCTCATTTTTACTTGGCCAACTCTACCCTATCACAATAAGATCACATGTGGAAGTACTTGGGTTAGGACTTCCACATGTAAAGCTTTTTAAAGAGGGAAGCACATTTCAGCCCAAAACAAATTCCAAATTAATATTTCCCAAGTTTCAGCAACATTTGTGTCAGCATCACACTTCTCCCAAGCAATTCATTTTATTAATTTTTTTTGGCAGTACTGGAGACCTCACCTAGGGTCTTCACACTGAACTACATCCCTATTACATATTTATTTTTTATTTTGAGACAGCTCCTAAATAAGTTGATAAGTTTCCCAGGCTGGCCTTGCACTTATGATCCTCCTCCCTCCTCTTCTCAGAGTGGTGGATTACAGCTCTGTGCCACCACACCAGGACTGAAATGGACTTAATTTTAAAGATAATTTGATCTGTTGAATAAATAGTAAGCCAATACTTTTCTAATATGTGCTTTAATAACTGTAAAATTAAAAAGTCCTCATACCACCCCACTTTATCTTGTGTACTACCTTTTTATTTGGCACACAATTCCCTTTGAGAAACACAAATCCAGATGATTTATGAAAATGAGGTTCTGTATTTATTCAATTTAAGCAGGGGTCTGATGAGTACTTATTAAATAAGGCCAATTCCACTTAGGCAGTAGTAGTTCCTCAACTTGCAGTGCTGCAAAGCAACTCTCAATATCTCTCCAGCTTTGTAGAGGAAGATCTAGAGATGGGAACATAGGTCCATTCCTGACCTCTCTAATCTCTAGGAAAATACTCATCTGTTGCAAGTGACACATAGGAGACTTATGAAACAGTCTTGAAGAGACCAATTAAGGTGGGATCAGACACATTCAACCACAAAGCTCATTGTCTAAGTGTGACTGAGGCTTCTGCTGTGAAAAGCTTGGAGTGGGCAGTAGTGAACCAGTACACCATCTCCACTGTCTTCCCAGTTCATGTCCTGAGAATCAGGCTGCTGGATGGACACATTAGGAAAGTGTAAACCTCTTTCTTTGGTGGAAAAAGATGATCAATTTTTTGTGGACTTTGTAACTGTTGAGCCCTTTAAGGTTATTGAAATCTTTTTCAACAAAACAGCCTAGGAATAAACCATTACCTTTTTAGCATTGCATACAGAAAGAAAATCACCAGGTCAGTCCCTATTGGGTGGTTCAGGCTCCCTTTTCGGGCCCCTACAAGAGGCAAATCCTATAAATGAAAAGGAAAAAGCTCTTCACCTCCCATTACCTCTTCTACCTCTCTCCCTTCTCACCACTGTGTTCTTTCCATCCATAACTCAGCTTCAGTGTATCCTTCCAAGGAGTCATTAACCATTTATGGAAATGCCTACATGCCCTTTGCTATTCATTATCTCTATTCATTTTTTTTCTTTATTATGACATGATTATTTTCTTAGGTACTTATTTTTTAATAGTTTTGCTTACTGGAATAGCAGTTCATTGAAGGTAAGGTGTAATGTGTTGTACTCAACATTCTGTCACTACACACTAGGCACTCAATAAATAAGTGGTGAAAGGAAAATAGAAATCAAAAAGAAGAAAAAAATAATACAAAGGAAGGAGAAAAGAAAGAGTGGGAGGGAGGAGAGAGAAGAGCACTGGGGAGGGGAGAAACTAGCTACAGTATTGGGGCTGTTATGGTTTATTTCTAGATGTTACCCAAAAGCTTCATGCAGTCATGGAATTTTTTCAGAGGTGGCTGAATCTAGTGTGTGCAATTGATTCATAGCACAATTCTGGGATTAAAGGTGCTGGAATTTAGGGTGGTGACTGATGGATCAGGCCACTGATTGGATTGGCACGGCCCTAATTCCAGTAGACTGGATACAATAACGGACAGAGTTCTCTCTCTCTCTCTCTCTCTCTCTCTCTCTCTCTCTCTCTCTCTCTCTCTCTCATTGCTTCTGAGGTCTTCCACCACCATGAACTACTGCCCCTCTGTCATGTGCCACCCTGCCTTGGAGCCAGTCATTGTAGCCTGAAACTTCCACAAATTGTAAGCCAAATAAACCTTTCCTCTTTTAACTTTGAGTGCCCAGTATTTTGTCTCAGCAATGAGAGAAAAAAAATCTGAACAGATCAAGATATGTTAACTTTTTATAAATCTTCCACTGGAGACAGAAGTTTTAGGAAATGTGTCTGGTTATCAAGTCGACTAAGGGTGGATTGTGATAGATGAATGGTGAATTTGGAACACTCAGATGAACTGAATCAGCATGGTGTTGGGTGTGGACGACCCACCTGAAAATTGTTGACAACAGCATAAAAGGAGATGTGGACAGGAAGATGGCATGCTATTAATGGAGGAACTTGTTGCACTAGTTTTCCTGATATGAACTCAGCTATTATCATTGGAGCAGCTCAGATCCTTTCTGTTGCTGAAGATGGCTGTGGTTCTCTTTAGCAGAGCTCTGGTCCTTGCTCTGAGCATTGTTTCTTGGCTCCAGTGCAGATCCTACAGCCTGCTGGTCAGATCCTTCATCCCTCTGGTGCATATTCTCTAGATTCCACCACTGACCTTTGGGTCTTCCCACTGGATTCTTAACAGACTTGAATGAGACATTGTCATGGGCTCTAGGCCTCCAGCTGGACTTGTGGAGTATACTGTCATGGAATCTAGGACCTCAGCATGATTCTTTGGTTTTCTAGCATGTGGATAGATCTCCTGCATTCCTCCGCATTTGACTTTTTGAATGAATATTATAAAATAATCTTATAAATTATGTGTCCTGTATTAAACCTATTCTCTTTCAAACCCTAACTACAACAGATGCCTACAGAATGGTTAACACTTTATTTGTTATTTAGATGTGATATCATTGTCCCATTTATTTTTCAGTGATGGGATGGAACTCAGAACTTCATGCATGCTAGGCAAGTGCTGGACCCCTGAGACATGATCCCAGTCTGCTGGAGCCAATTTTTTCTGTTGCATGTCTTGTCCCCCAAATAGACCTGTCCCTTTTTCAAAAGTATTCTGGGTATGGGAGAGGTAGAAGACTTCTTCCCTCTTCTTTACCTCTAACTGGTTTTCACCTGTGCAGAGAGTTATTTTTCTGCTTGATGAGGAAGTCACACTGGTCAGTCATCAATATGGGCTGATTTAGTGTAACAATTTAAAGTCAGTGTTTGCATGAGGCCGAATCTCTATGCCTTTTTTATCAAACTCTGACCTCAGCAAAGTATAGGGCTGGCCCTGTTTAGCTGGCTGGCTTCAGGGGTGTCTTCCGGGTTGAACCATTTTCTTCATGCTTATTTTAAGTATCACACTTGGAGATGAGGAATAAGACAGTCAAGAAGCCCCCCTTCCCACATCAGATCATATGATTTGGTCAGCTTTACCAATTATGGTGTGAACATTTAATAGCACTCTTCAGAAACCCAATTAAAAGAAAGGAAACTACTGTCTGATATCATCTCTATTTTCCAGTTTTATGGTTGCAGTGGAAGACTTTGGCAGCCTTTCTGGCAGACTGACAAATATCCCAAGACCACTCTTTTGGCACCATGCTTTGTCCCCAGGCGTTTCCTGAGCCTGTGATGAGAGCCCTCCAACACCTCATAGATCAGAGGTATCGCAGGAGACACAGAGAGCAACATCCCATAGAGTGGGGCGAAGTCATTTCAGAAGAGGCCTGGCCTGCAGAGGCTCTCTTTATGGACAAGTGTGGGTAAGATGGACGTCAGACCCTCTCAAGGCAGACATCCCAGACAGAAATTGCTGAGAATATTAATGCACACGTGGAATATTCCCAGCGTGGCTGGCTGCAGCACTTCATGAGACGTGGGAATACTGTTTATGGTTGTCGGGAATTTGGGAAACCTTTTGGAATGGAAGCTGCCAGTGTCTCCAAGGATGCACAAAGCTATTCATATGGAAGAGTTTGCTTTTATCTCTCCAGATGTGAGATGCTTTTCTTGATACATAAGTGAGAGAGATTGAGGCTGCTTCATAGAAGAAAATGATTTGCAAAAAAATGAGAGGCAGAGGGAATCAGCTCATCCATAAGCCTCCCCTGTCATCACAGAAAAGAGTGTCTTCCCTGCTGTCGGCCTCCCCTCCTCCAGCTCTTACTGCCTCTTTCATTTCACAGCTCTTTCCATCTGCTGTTTGCAGTGGTCAGTTTCCTCAGTTAGATTGTCAGCTCTCTGAAGCAGAGGGTTCTGTTTATGTCTTACTCATCTTGGTACCAATGCATCAACTAGCATCTTGTCCTAGAGACATTAGATGCAGTTTAAAATTTTTTTTTATAAAAATCAGTTACATTTCAGATGTTTAAAAGAAGACACATTCGTAAGTCCAATACTACATTGTGCCTGCTCAGCCAGGGACTGTTTAGGGATCTGAATCTACCACAGTACTAAAGATGGTGAAAATACCATTATGACTCAAAGTTTTATTGGTTATAATAGTTAACAGTTATTGACTGATAATTTGATACACATTAGCTTGTTCAGGCCTTATAAATACACTACAATGTAGTTATTAGTATTAAATTCATTTTTCAAATGAGTACACTAAGGTACAAAGAGCAACAGCCATTCAGGGTAGTTTGCTAGGGGAATCAAACCATAAAGATGGGGAAGAAGATGATGATGATGATATACATAATATCAGGAACAATAATAATTGTTTTTAAACAGCTTTTAAATGGTTTTAACATGAGAAGACCATACTTAAGACCAAAGAAGTTGTGTCAACTGTGTAAGTGGGAAGGTGTATATGTGAGTGAGAGAAAAGATGCGGTTTAAGTGTGATAAAGCATCTCAGTCAGATGAATGAGTGTTTCTTTCCTGCATAAATTTACTGGTTCTGATGCAATGGTGTTGATGAATGTTTAGCAGCTAGATTTTCAGGTGTAGTTCCTGATGAATGTTGGTTGATATTTTCATTTATGTTAATGAGTAAGATGAAAGTGAAATAAATAATGAAAACATGTCAAGACTTCATTTGCTGGTGAAAGCTGTAACTTCTTTGCTGAATTGGATTAGAGCTTACGAAGCTGGAAGACCATCCCCAAGTTTTCTGCCACTCATGAGGTAAAAATGACATACACAACCCACTTTTATATTTAATCTGCATTATATTTTTATGTGTAGACCAGGTGTTAGCAAACTGTAGCCCATAAGCTCCTATTTTTATAAATCACATTAGTGGACTGGCTTTTTCTTTCTCATTTTTGAAGGTTTATAAAATGAAGAGGATGACGAGGAAGATGGGGTGGGGAGAGGAGGCGGAGGAATGTTGGCAAAACTGGGGCAGGTAAAGCCTAAAATACTTAGTGTCTGGATATTTATAGAGAAGTTTTGTTGACTTTAGGTCTATAAATTGACCAAGTAATAAATCAAACCTTGATTTTAAAGCATTGCTGATTTCTGTGGCATAAATACTCCCTCCATGGCTAATTTCAAGCTAAAAATATAAAGCAGAGCATAGAAAAGAAGCACAACTCAATATCATTTGATAATACTTCCACCTCAAGGATACAATAGTCATAAATATTCTCAAGAGCACATAGGTAGCAGTAAAATACAATGATAATTAGGAAATAGGGCTTTTGAGGATTTATTACCAGTATGATAAAATTTATTCCACTGTAAATTTATAGAACTTTTCAAAATGCCTCTGTTAATAATTGCCTCACAAAATTTCTGAAATTGTAACAATTATGTCTTGCAAACACAAAGGATTATAAATTTGAATTATAGGGTGTGTATCTTGTGGAAATCAAATTATGTCACAATAATATATTTTCCAGCTCTATGCATCCATATGGATCTTATAAACAAAATGTGTGTAAAAGGAGTTCCAAAAAATAAGTGCAGATAATACAAAGGATAGTGATTTTAGAAGCAAAGAATATAGACCTAAATATTGTTCACAGATATACCCACGTGTAGCGAAGGCATAAAACATAGAGGGAGAGGATGACTCCCAAATCATGATATCTCTATGGCCAGAACAGAAGTGAGATGGGAAAGGTGAGCAAGGAGAACTCAGCTTGATCTATTTATAACACTTTTGTTCTTTTTTTAAACAAAATTAAGCATGTATTGTAAACCTGGACAAATATTACAAATCTTGACTGCATCATATGTCTGATTTAAAAAGATTTTTTAAACATTTCAATGCAATTCAGAAAACTTTAAACTATCACTCTGATCCCTAGATTATCTGGTGTGTATCCAAAAAAAGAAAAGAATTTCTCTGCCATCTCACAAGTTCTAAGCAAATGAGGACACAAATATATTCACTGGTGGCAAAGTACAATGAAGACCTTGTTTTCAACTTCCTGGTAGTCACATATTTAGGTTGGAGTATCTGGCTTTACAGGCTGGAATATAGATGGTCCTCCCTCCCCAGCCAGTTTTATCCAGATACAGCAATCACTCAGCCCTCCCATGCATAGGCATTTTGGAGATTGCACTCCATACCTTTCCCCACACAGCTGCCATTCCTCTGTTATGTCCAAAAAGGATCAACTGAAAGGTGTTTCCTCATTTTGTTTCAAGATCCATACCTGCTTGCTGTCACCTTAGAACTCAGTTTGGGGCTCAGTCACTTTCAAAGAAATGCCTACTTGCTTCAGGTTCCTCAGTTGGGGTTAGAGTTCTACCCACTTGAGTCCTGCAGGCTCCAGAAAAAATGTTCTGCTATGGCTTGAATACACCTCCAAAAAGTGATGCATTGAAAACTCAATCCTCAAATTCATATGTTAATGGTGTTTGGAGATGGGCCCCTTGGGAGATACTGTAATTAGGATTAGATAGTCATAAAGGGAGGGCCTCCACGATAGCACTACTGACTTTATGAGCAGAGGCAGAAAAACTCGAGCTGGCATTCTTGCTCTAACTCTCCACCATATTATATGCAGCAGAAAGACCCTCATTGGATGCTGGCACCATCTTGGACTTATCAGCTTCCAGAACTGTAAGCTAAACAAACTTCTTATTAATTAAATGGTCTCAAGTATTTTGTCATAGCAGGAGAAAATGAACCAAGATAGCATCCAAACAGATTCACAAGAGATTGCGATATCGTCTCTTGTTGCTTCCCAGATCAAAATTCAAGAAAATCCAGCAGTGGGAGGAAATGTTGTTGGGGCTGTTTCCCAATCATGTTGCTCACACTTTAGCTTCTGCAAATCCCTGCTAGAGGGTAGGAGTGGCACTTCATTCTGGCCTGGATTAATTCCTGACCACCATCTTCATTCTGTACTGTAGTCTAGTACATATATTAGGATAAATTCTTGTGTGTCTGTCAACTCACAGATCCTTTTGGCCCAGAGGTTACTGCTTTTTCTACTACCCATATGATTTCACTTAAAGATGTAATGATACATTCCTCTCCTGGTAAGTCTGCAAAGGCCAACTCCACTGCATCCTGATATACTTCAGTTCCTTTGGTGTCTAGGAGGAAAAGTTCCAAATGATTTTCTTTCGGAAGATGCTTGTGTTCCAGATATATATTCATCCTATTTGGTAAACCTTCAGGCTACAACAAGAGTTCTTGCAAAATGAACAATAAATATTTAAAAGTTCCAATCTAAAACCTTAAGAAATGCATATCCTTCCCTTTCTTTATTTTACAAAAAAGGCAAATGAAATCCAGAAAGGTAAAGTCACTCCCCCAAAGCCACATTCTTAATAAGTAACAAAATCAAGGCTGAAATTCAGGTGGTGAGGGCCCTCTTTCTAGCCAACTGAAGTTGTCTCATACATCCTTGCAGTACGATACTTCTGTTCCTTTTTCCTTGCTCCTGCAAGCTTCTCAGTTTCATTAAAAGGTAAAGAAATAAAACCTCTAGGTCAAGTCCAGAGTCTCAACTTCAACTGGAGGGAAAGTCTTTTATTTAAAAAAAAATTAGGAAACAGTACCCACAAAAGGATACATGTACCATATGAAGTAGAATGGTTTTATTAATGAGGGTCCTTTAGAGAAATGAAAAAACAAAACCAATTGGACACACACACACACACGAGCATGCATATCAGATTTATTATAAGAATGAGATCATATAGATATGGGAAACAAAAGTTCCATGATCAGAAGTTTGTAAACTGCAAAACCAGGACAGCAACTAGTGCGAATCGATCTGAGCACAAACAGCTGAGATTTGGGGAGAAGACACAATGGTGTAAACCCCAGACTGAGCCCCAAGAACCAGGAGCACTAATGCTCTGGGTAGAAGAAGGTGGTTGTCTCTGCTCAGAAACATCAAATCCTTCCTTTGCCTTTTTGTTCTCTTTAGCCCCTTAATGGGTTAGATGATGCCAACCTACACTAATGAAGGCGATCATATTAATATGTTAATCTCTGCCAGAGACACCCTCATATACACCCAGAAATAAGATTTTAGCAGCTATCTGGACAGTCCATAGGTCAATCAAGTTGCAATTAACTATCACAGTAGTAAAGCTAGAGCAATTATCAACATTCATGTAATCCTGCCTAATCTTACACTCCTATACTGCCCCAAGTTACCAGTATTGAGTTTTATACTTATTTGCTCTTTAAAAAATATTTCATTCATGTAACCCTAAGCAATGCATTATTTCATTTTCTTTTTTATAAGCTTTATAAAATGATATACCTAATATCATGTTTTGTGACTTTTTTGCTATGTGTTTAAGTCTACATGGTGGCTATTTTGACAGGTTAATAGGCCTGAAACTACCAGGCATCAGTGGGCATTTACAGCCATGTGTACAGCTGTTAATAATGTTATATATACACACACTTTAGAAAACAATGTAATAGTACTTCACAAGATTAAATAAATATATTCATTATCTCACAGAAATTTCTCCTTTCTGTGGCTTATATCTTAATTATCTCCCAAACCTGGAATGTTAGTCTTCATCCCTAGCTTGATGCTGTTTGGAAGTGGTGGAAAGTACAAGAGGTTGAATGTAGTTGAAAGACTTCTGATTACTGGAGTACTGCCCAGGAAGGAGATAGTGTGGCCGTTATCTCTTTTTCCTTTTTGCTTTCTGGCCAAGGGGTAAAGTGCTTTGCCAGCACATGATTCCCACTGTGATATACTGCCAGGCCACAGGACCAAAAGCAGAGGATATAACTGATGACGACCTGAACCCTCCAAAACTATAAGCCAAAATATACCTCCTCTCTTTACAAGCAGATTATCTCAGCAATTTGTTAGATCAGCAGAAAGCTTCCTAACACATGCTTGTCAACCCACATGCCAGGCCACTTTTATATGCGTGCAATGGAAAACATATGCAATTATCTATTGTGCCATTGTTTGTAGCAGCAAATATGAGGGTTGAAGTATTTAAAATCATGGGGATTATTTTTACCTCTGAATGAACCAAACTCTCCAACTAGATAACATACTCTTTGCTTTAGGAAGATTTATAGAAAGGTAGTTTTATCTATTTCATTCATACTAAAGCAATTTGGAGTAGTACTAAATGGAAATGTGGTATTTACAATAGCATGATATCCTTAGGCAAAACATTTTTAAGTGGTAATTTCTGACTTCTGGAAATCAGTCCGGATGATATCATTTAGAGTCTCTAAATTCACGTGTCAGCATTTGGAGAGGGCAGGAGAAGTGAGGGCAGATGAGGGAGGAGAGGAAATGAGAGCTTATAGATTTCAGACCTGTGATCACTCTCTTGCCCCTCATTCTCTCACCATCTACTGAGCATCAAAGCTTGCATTTGGTGCAGGGAACCATGTTTCTTGATGCTGAAAAATTATTAGACTAATTTTGGATGCTTGTAATATACTTACAAGTATGGAAATTGTGATTTCATATTCAACCTCAAAAGGTTTTCTTACTTTTGAGGTTTGAGTTTTTCCAAAAATCAAGTTTTGTAAAAAGGAATAATTATTTTCATCTAAAAAAAACCCAAATGTACTACTTTCATAGGGTGAGCATTTCACAGTCAATAGGCAACAAAGAGATAAACACATACACACAAAATACATAGTTTTAGACTAGAAAAGTTCCTCCGATTTGCCAGAACACACCAGGTTATAGACATGCCCAAGCCCCAGCACTCACAGAAAGGTGCCCCTGTGTTGTCCTGAGACATCACCCAACATCACACTTCGCTCCCAGGAGGTTAAGGGGCCTGGCCCTGATCTAGATGATCTTCTGGGCTCTGACCAGGACCCAATCCTGAGAAAAATCTTTGTTCCTATCAAGTTGTCTCCTGTTCCTCACCAACAGTTTTCCCCCACAATTCTCTGAAAAGGAAAAACTTTGTTTTTACTTGTTGTTTTGTTTTCACTGTTCTTCAAAATGCTTTGAGAGTCCTTATTTATTTGGCTTCTCAGGAAACACTGTTTGCACTTTCCTCAAATGAAAGGCAGGCCTGACAAGTTCACCTGATAACCCAGCAGGGAATGTACAAGAGGAATACCAATGACCCCCCAGAAGGTCGGTTTGATCCCGTCTTGTCAATAACTTCCTTCCTGCTAACACTTCCTGCAGTTTCTGCAGCTCCTGGCTGAGATCCAAGTTTCATAGGGCTGATAAGAAGCTTTCTAAAGACTGACGGGGAAGCCTTTCACAAACTTGAGCCCCTTCCACCTCCTGCCCTCTGTCTCCCCTTTCCAGTTATAGCTTGAGACTTATTAGCAGTCTTTTAAGTACTAACTGCACAATATTGGCATGGGAAGGCGGAAGTCCACAAAAATGGCAAGAGAATGTTTCCAGCTACTCTAGGGACCTCAGGCTGCTTCTGCTGAGAATGCAAGGAAGTGAGAAATTGTCAGTATCCTAGAGAAGAATGAGACATTTTACTGCAGAGCATTTTATTCAGCACACACACACACACACACACACACACACCAGATGACATATAAACTGGTGCTCACGATGTGAAGTGGCAGAACTTATTCCCTTCACTGTGGCTTGAAAATTTCTGTACTGTAAAAGAGAGTCTATGATTTGCAAAAAAAAAAAAAAAAAATTGTGTCCTTAAAGGAAAGACTCCAGTATCCTGAGAAAGACAGGGGAAACAAACCACTGTCATAGGGAGTCCTAAAAAAGTCAAAAGTGCTTTGAAGACAACTCTTGATACATAGAGAAAGTAGTGATAAAAAGTTTATATAGATAACATCCCATGACAGGAAAAATATGTATCAAACAGAGGTCAAAAATTAGGAGAGAAGGAGGTTTAGCATTCCTGATTCTTTGGAAGAGAAATTCTTCAAACACCCTGTAGCATGAAGATGCTCAAAAGGACCTGGAAAACAGCTAAGAAACCTCTGTCCCTGGGACTGCTCTGGAACATAGCACATCACACATCCCTCCGTCTCCCAGAATAATTGTCCCAGATGCAAGAGCCTCAAGCTCTCCTTGATGTTTTCAATGTGACATGAATTATGCAGAAGTAGAAGGGATTTTTTGTATGGAAACACAAGGCTGAGAAATTGGATGCCAAGGTCAAAATGCAGAAATAGGTAGATGATGTTCTCAGGCTGGATGAATGCATTTGCTGCTGCGTAGAGAAATGTTTCTCCCAGGTATTCTAGAGAAAAATTCACAGGTTGAACCTTGAACAGGATATCCTGCTGTCACAGAATAGGTGTTTGCATTATTCACAGCAAAAATTCTGCAGGTCCATATGAAGTTTCACATTCTCAAAGGAGAAATAAACCCTTTCCCTTTGGGTAAACTTAAGAAAATCCATTTTGGTGTTGTTTTGTTTTGTTTTTGTACCAGAGATCGAACTCATGGCCTCATGCTTGCTAGGCAGGTGCTTATGCCACTGAGCCAAACCGCTGGCCTTAAAAAAACCATTTTGATAAATGGATAAAAACATAAAATCCAACCTTTTTCTTTTCTGTCTCTTAATTTCCATCCTTGGAAGAGGTAGAAAAATAGCTTCCACGCAGGTTTTTGTGATTAATGAATATGCCAAAGTTGAGAATACTCCAGAAAAGTCAAGGTACCACATAAATGAAACATCTATGACCTACATCAAGAGCTGAGAGCTCTGACTTCTCAGATACATCCTCATCAATCCAGGGCAACCTCCTGACCATGTGGATGCATGGTACCTGGGGACAAGCAACCAAGTGACAGGAGGCAAGTGTGCTTTTATTGAATGTGTATAAAGTACTACACATTGTGCTGAGGACATTTTGCCCATCTACCTCACTCAGTTTCAGAAAATGTCTACATGAATACCTAATAGCATTCATGTTTAATAGTTCAGGGAGCAGGTTTATATTGGAGAAAGGCCTTCACCTTCCAGGTGAAGGAAGCTGGTAGAGCCCAACCTTCATATAAAAGGCTGCAAATGCAAGGTGCCCACTCTTAACACTCACCTAGAATGTGAGTGCATGCACCCACCTTGTTGAGTAAGTCCTGAGTGATAACCTGAAGCCTCTGTGAAGACTTCACTGCCTAATGAATGGTGTGCAAGAGGAAGAATTTCTCTCTTCTTTATTGCACCTCCCTGGTCTTCCATGTGCCATTTAAATTCTCGTAGTCATTCTACTACTGTGATGGCAAACATCACATTGCAACCATCCACCAGTGCTCAAGGTAAAGGAGCCTCACTGTGCTCACACAGACAGGAAGTGGGGCAAGTGGGGAGGAGAATGTTCCATCACTCTGCCCTACTTTTCTGCAGCTTCCCTGTGGTGCATATGTTGGCAAAACTTTAGAAGGAACTACTGCAAAGCAGAAACACAGTCCCCAAATCCCAGCCGCAGCAACACAGAGCAGAATGCAGAAGTCAGAACTTGCAGCTTTGAGGTAATACCTAGCACAAAATGTATCTTAGCTTTCTTAGCTTCCCAGAACTGCTGCAACAAATAAATGATCATGAACAGAGTAGTTCAAAAAAACAGAAATTTATTCTTGTGTCATTCTCAAGTCTAGAAATTTGCAAACAAGCTATTTGCAGGGAGTCAAACCTGCATTGAGATTCCATCTCACCCCAATTAGAATTGTTGGCACAAAGAATATAAATACATATATACATACATACATAAATGCTGGTAAGACTGGGAAAGAAAGGACATCTACAATGCTGATGTGAATGGAAACTAGTATAGACACTATGGAAATCAATATGGAGGTTCAAATAAGTAAAATAGATCTACTATTTGATCCATGTATATCCCTCACTAGTACATTATAGAAAAAAACCAAAGTCAGCATACTATAGACATAACTTTCACAATTCACAATAGCAAAGCTATGGAGGTGCCTGCTTACTGATGAACAGATGAAGAACATGTGCATATATACATAATGGAATATTATTCAGCCATAAAGAAGGATGGGATTCTGCAATTTGCAAGGTAAAATAGAAGTATAGAACATTGTGCCAAGTGAAATAAACCAGACAAAAAGGTCAGTATCACATTTTCCCTCATACGTATAATCAACAAAGAAGGAGAGAGAAGAAGAGGGAGAGAGACAGACATGCAGAGAGACATAGAGACCAACAGAAAGACAGAAAGAGAGAGAAAAGTAAAAGGAGACTATCAGAGAGGAGGAAGGGAGTAAGGAGAGTAAGTGGGAAGTGCAAGGTGGTAAAAGGGGATGGAACGTACCAAGGTATTATGTCACACCCACGTTGAAATAAGTCAAATGGAACACACTATTCTGCATAATTGATAAGCACTAAAAATTAAAAAAGAAAATTAGAACAATAAAAAATATTTTCAGAGCTATGTTTCCTTGGAAGTTTCTAGGGAAGAATCTCTCCTTGCCTTTTCTAACTTAGGGTTGCATTCCTTGGCTTTGGGTTGCATCACTGCAGTTCCTGCTTCTGGCTTCACAGGGACATCCTCCTGTGTATCTTCTGTGTCTTCCATGGTCTTGTCACACAGACACTGTTATAAGTCACTACTCACAACCAACAGCACCTTCTTTCCCACTAATGAACATCGACAAAGATCCTATTTCCAAATATATTCAAATTCTTAAGTTCTGGGTGGGCAGGACTTTTGGACAGATACTTTCCAATTGGATACAAAAGGATTTAGCCCTCTGTGACAGGGTGGGAGGCTGGGAATACCCAAGGATACTGTGAAACTATTCTCTGGATCATCTGTGTGAGTGGGTGGCCAGTGATACATCAGATCCAGAGAGGAGAGGCACTTCTGTTTCCATGAGAACACAAAGCTACTCCCAACTCTACTTAAAACTCAAAATGTTGACTCAAATGAAAGATGACCTACTCTTTTTGAAGAATAAACTTCAAAACATATAAAATAAGTAAATAAATATTTGATTTAAAATATAGGGTATAGGTGAATAAATGAACCCATACTGAGAAGCCACTGTGTGTCAGATTCTTTGGATAGTATCTCGGAGGTCTGTCTGGTTCAAGGGCAATTCCAAGCCTGATATATGCACCAGAAGGAGATGGGCCACAAAGCACTGAAGAACACAGGGTTTGTGCCGATAATCCCAAGTGAAACTCAAGCAAGGGACACAGAGGACTGTAACTTAAACAGTACCAAACATTGGAGCAAGAGAAGTATATTTAATATATTTAAGCTCTTTTCAAAGAAAACTTTTCTGGACCCTCTAGATCCCAGTTCTGGCTAACTCCTACCTGTGTACAAACCCATGAGCTCCTTTGAACCTCAATTTCCTGATGTATACAATGACAATAACAGCACTATGTCTCTCAGAGTGTAATAAGGATTGAATCATTTAATATCCATACAAATACATAAAACAATTCACCTATTTCTGCTAGAAAAATACTGTTTGAGACAATAGTAAGTGATATCAGAAAATTGTGGTGTTATAAGACTCAACACAACTGTGATTTTTCAGTTGTCATATTTATTTACTTACTTAGTTGTTTGTAACCAGATGAGATGATTTTTTTTTTTTTTTTTTAGAATATATGCCTGTAGCACATGTGTGTGTTGGAGTAGGCAGGGAAGGGTACAGAAAAGAATATAGAGCTGATAGAGATAGGCTAGTCCAGTGGGGTTTTTTTTGTTTGTTTCATTTTATTTTGTTGTATTTTTCTTCCTTTGACAACTTTGGAAAACCCACCCATGAGTTAGCTTTACACAGCTACACTGGATTATCAGTCAGAATCATGGAACTCCTTGAAGTTTCATATAGTTATGCCAAGAAAAAGGAGATCCTTTTCTTCTTTTAGACCTAAATTATAAAGATGAGAACAGGGTTTGGCAGCTGCCATCTTTCTTGCATGTTTGAAAGCCTAACTGAAAACATCTAGTAGAAGCCAAAAGCAAGAGATGAAAGAAAGACCTTGGTGTTTGACTTTCTGGACCAGACTGTACCTGTAGTTCCTATTTAGGTATCCCAGTGACACTATCGATTAATTTTTTTTTTTTGGTTCTATACCAGTTTGAGGTATTATAGGTTTTGTGGTCCCCCAAATGCCATTTACTTTATCAGAATCATCTAGCGATGATAAGTTGAATTTCTGAATAGAGCTTTTGGTAAATAAAAATTAACTAGCTCCTAAGAGATAATTAAAAGCCCTATCCAAGATTCTCTACATTCTTTGCATTTCCCTCTATCCAGATATAAATTCAGAATTTGGCTTATAGCAGACCTTCTCAGACATTTTATTTGTCACAGTTCTTGCACTTATCTTGGGACAAGATAGGGCATCTTTTTTCCAAAAAGCCCTGTCTCAAATCGCTATGCCAACATCAACCCACTGAGAAGCCCAGGGGGGCTGCAATGGAGCAATCGGAATCCCAACCAGCAGACTTAGGGGACCCCTCCTAACCCTGAACCCCATCAAACTTCATAGCACATTGAGTTGATTTATGTGAAAAGATTATTAAAGCATGTAAGAGCTCCTGCTGGAAAGAAAATTATCTGTATAAACAAAATGTTATTATGGGAATTAGAGAGGTCGCATGTGGGAAAGGTCATTAAAATAAGAAGAAAAAACCAGCATAGAAGTCTTTCCTAAATCACTAAACTCACATGAGAGAAGATAATATCTTCGTATCTTACAGGCTTCTTTTTGATCATTACTCATTCCCTTTCAGAAGGAAACATTCTCAAATGCTAAACTATTGAGTATCTTAAATTAGAGAGACTTTCTAAGACATAACTTGTGAAGTTGAGTTTTTGAAGGATGGTTCAATTAGAGACTGCCTAGTAATACAGAAATGGCATTTGAGTCCCCAGGGTCTTATTTTCCCTTTTACAAATGAAAGACTAATTTTCCCCCTTGCCTTATTTGACAAAATTTGGTATTTTCTACCCTTTCTCATAAAAAGAGGAATGCACAACTCTATGCCTTAGTACTTCACAGAAATAGTTTTTAGGCTTTGAATTTTAAAAAATGTACTTTAGATAGTTTTTAGTAATTTTTTTTGAGCTAGCGCCAGATTCCTTTGATAGAAAGTATATTAGGAAACAGTTGGTGCCATTAAGATATTTTTTTCAAGTTTGGTGCTCTGAATCAGAGACTTTTGTTCTTAGCAACAGCCCTCTTCAGACTATCTATCTATATGCTTAAAGTGCACAAGGTGATTTTCTCTTCATTCATTCTTTGGACCTTTAACTCAAAAAAAAAAAACTGTATGTTCTCAAAAGGCATGATTTGAACACATAATGAGGCACAATTAAATGATAATGTTAAGATATTATAGTGGAATTTTAGCCAGAGGCCTTGGTACACCTGAATTCTTGCTTGGATACATAACTATTCCCTTTATAATGTTTCCCAGGAGATAGTAGACAAAGGATACCAAAGACAGGGTGTTTGGCAGCAACAGACAAAATGAAATTCAAGTCTGGAATCCATAGTGAGCTCCTGCAGCCAAGGGAGGCGGGTTTGAATAGATTAGAAACAAACAGGAATGCTGTTCTTAGGGTCTGAAGGAGAAGTGGCACCCAAAGAGATGCTGAGCTTTCTCCCAGTATAGCAGAGCCAGACCAGTGTATCACCTTTGAACCCTGTGCAGTGATGGCCCAAAGGGACCCAGAGTCCTTTTCATAGGCAGAGGAAGGGCTGGAATGAAGAAGAGTAGAGCCAATGAACTTTTCTCCATTGCCTAAAAAGCAAAATGTAAAAATCCTTCACATTACCAGCATTGTGCATCTGAGTATACGACAGTTTGGCACACTTAGGAGAAATGGTCTCAATTCCTTTTTAGTATTTTCTTTGATAGAATGCTAAACTTAATTCGTAATCAACTTATGGATTCAGACCAAAAAGTCATAATACTGAACTATAATATGTTCTACAGGCTTCACATTCAACTAAAAATCCTTTAAACATATTAAAAGTTCACTTATGCTATGAGCACCTAATTATTTTTTCCTGTCTAGAATCTTCTGATCAGTGTTTTGGTGGTTACACCTCAATTTCTCCCACTTTCATCTCCTGTGCTTCCAGTGAAGTTGTCTCTACCCCTAACTCAGGAGTGACTCAGACTGGCCAAAGAAAATCCTGAATTCTCTTGGCAACAGTAAGACATCAAGGGTGAGCATATGGACTAGCTTGGTCCAATTAGAGTAGATTCTAGAATTTTTCTGGAAATATTAAGACAAAGATGCTCACTCTTTTTCATTGGATTTTACTTAGAACCTTGAAGTGCTAAGAATTGATAACAGTTGTATTTCAACCATGAGACAGAAACTATGCATGTAACATTAAAGTGAAAGATCTAAGAATATATAGGAAAAAACTGGGTTCTGGTGACATAATTTGGGCTCTAAATCAAGCTGTATTTAGCACTGTCATGTGCCTGGATTTCTTGATTTATCAAGGCAAATAAATTCCTTTCCATTTTTAAATCCATTATTGCTGAACTTTTATATTTCATAGACAAATAAATGACATAAATGGACATTTTATAAAGTTTCCCAGAATAAGCTAGTAGTAAAGGATGTAGTGAAGATAATTCTAAAAACTCTAACCCCAAAAACAAAAATTAGAACTAAAATTTATTGAATGCTAACTGCGAGTCAGGCACCATTTTAACTTCATTATGTATTTTAATGCATTTAATCCTAACAACAAATCCACTGGGTTGGCCCTAGTTTTTCCTTGTACAGGTGAGGGAAGTATGACAAAAAGTCAAGAAAACTGTTCAAGATCACTGAGGAGTAAGGTGACACTTGAATACTAGCATGGACAATCCGATTCCAGAGCTTGTGAGCGTGATGCGTCCTACTTGCCTGGACTCCCCAAAACATACTTTTCAACATTTGTCAGTTATAAAGGTGTCTGCCTGAGAGTTCATCTTAATACTGTAAAGCTCAAAATATGGCTTTAAGGCAAAAATGAGGAGCTGGAAATAAAGATATATCAATTCATCAGCAATAAAACAAGAGTGCATGGAATAATTGTCAGTTAAGAGAATGTTAGTATGGCCTTGAGCATTTGTCATTCAATCATGGGTACACAGGCAGGTATTTTGAAGTGCTTGGCAGGATGGTATGTCTTAGTCTGTTCAGACCACTATAGAAATACCTCAGACTAGGTAACTTATAAATAAGAAAACTTGCTCACAGTTGTGAAAGCTGGGAAGTCTAAAACCAAGATGGACTGGGTGTTTGGTGAGGGCCCACTCCTTTATGGTGCTTTCTATATGTGTTCATGTAGTGGAAAGGGCAAGGCGGCTGGTTTAATTGCTTGTTTTGTTTTGTTTTGGGTATCAGGAATCGAACTCACAACCTTGCATTTGTCAGGCAGGTGCTGTACTGCTAAGCTATATCCCCAGCTCAATTCACTTTTATAGGGCAGTAATCCAATTTATGGGTGTGGTGCCCTCATAATTTAATCATATTCCAAAGGCCCTACCTCTTAATATTTTCTCATTGAGCACTAGGTTCCAAATGTAAACATTAAGAAAAAAAGATTTTCAAAGGTGAAATTACTACAGATCCTGTGGAAATTCAGATTATCAATACCTACTTTGAAAATCTATATTCACAAAGGCTGGAAAACCCAGAAGAAGTGGACAGATTCCTAGAAAAGTATAGATTACCAAAGCTGAATCAAGAAGATATAAAAATTTTGAATAACTCAATATCAGTTACTGAAATTGAAAACATAATTAGAAACTTATCAACAAATAAAAGTCCAGGTCCTGATGATTTCTGGCTGAATTCTATAAGAAATTTAGAAAAGATTTAATGTCAATACTCCTCAAACTTTTTAATGAAATTGAAAGGGAAGCAGTTCTTCTTAACTCAATCCTGGAGGCAAGTATTACTGTGATACCAAAACCAAAGAAAGACCCAACCAAAAAGGAGTAAGCCAATCTTCCTAATGAACATTGACACAAAAATTCTCAATAAAATGTTAGCAAACAGAAAGCAGAAAATCATCAAGAAGATCATGCACCATGACAAATAGGATTCATCCAGGAATGCAGAGATGGTTCCACATATGCAAATCAATAAATGTAATACACTATATCAACACAGCCAGAGACAAAAATCACATGATCATCTCAATAGATGCATAAAAAGCTTTTGATAAAATCTAACACTCATTCATGATAAAAACCCTACAGAAAATTGGAATAGATGGTCTCTACCTCAATTGAGTAAAAGCCATCTGTGACAAATCAATAACCAACATCATACTAAATGAACAAAAACTGAAAGTTTTCATCTTAAAATCAGGAACAAGACAAAGATGTCCACTATTATCACTCATATTCAATATAGTTCTGGAAACATTAGCCAGAGCAATTAGAAAAGAGAGAGAAATAAAAGGAATAAGGATAGGAAAAGAAGAAATTAAACTATCATTATTTACAGATGACATGATATTCTATATAGAAGACCCCAAAAACTCCATCAAAAGACTACTAGAGTTAATAAGAAAATTCAGCAGCATAGCTGGATACAAAGTCAACACTCAAAAATAAATAGCATTCCTGTACACAAACAACAAACTCACTGAGAGAGAAATTATTGACATAACACCTTTCACAGTAGCATCCAAAAAATGAAATACTTATGAATCAATATAAAAAAGAATGTAAAAGATCAATATATTGAAAACTATAATACTCTTTTAAAAAGGAGATGGAAAATGATATCAGAAAATAGAACATACCACTTGCTCTTGCTAGGTAGAAGCAACATAGTGAAAATGACCATACTCCCAAAACCATTATACAGATATAGTGCAATCCTGATCCAATTAACATACTTTACAGATCTAGAAAAAAACATTCCTAAAATTCATTTGGAAACAGAAGAGACCTAGAATAGCAAAGGCAATCCTGGGCAACAAAGACAAGGCAGGAAGTGTCACAACCCCTGACCTGAAATTTTACTACAAAGCTATTGTGATAAAATCAGCATGGTACTGGGAAAAAAAAAAACCCAGACCTGAGGATTAATAGAATGGATTAGAAGTTGCAGACACAACTACAAAGGCACTAAGCCATCTTATCTTTGAAAAAGGAGCCAAACATATTCACTGGAAGAAAGATAGCTTCTCTATAAATGGTGTTGAAAAATTGGCTTTCTACATGCTGAAGACTAAAACTAGACCCATGTATATTACCATGCACTTTACTAAAGTCAAAATGTATCAAAGATCTAAATATTAAAATAGATACACTAAATCTACTAGAAGACAACATAGATAAAAATCTTGAAGACATAGGAGCAGGCAAAGAGTTCATGAACAAAATGCAAACCACATGGGAAGTACTTCAAAGAATCAACAACTTGGATCTCATCTTATCAAAAAGTTTTTGCACATCAAAAGAAAACACCAACAGAATGAAAGAATACCCACAGAATGGGAAAGATTTTAGCCAACTGTCCCTCAGACAAAGGACTTGTATCTAGAACATATAAAGAATTGAAAAACATCAAGCCCCCCAAATTCAAAAACCCAATCCAAAAATGGGCATCTGAGCTGAACATGCACTTCTCAGATAAAGAAGTACAGATGGCAAATAAATTCATAAAAATGTTCAATATCACTGGTCATTTGAGAAATACAATTTTTAAAATGTTGAGATCCCATCTCATTCCAGAAAGAATGATTGTCATCAAGAAATCAACCAAAGCCAGGTGCGGTGGTGTGTGCCTATAATTCCAGCACTCAGGGGGCTGAGGCACAAGTTTGAGGCCAGTCTGGGGTACAAAGTGAATTCAAGACCAGCCTAAATGATATGGTGGAACCCTGCCTCAAAAAAGACCGAAGAAAAAGAAGAAGAAGGAGGAGGAGGAGAAGGAGGAGAAGGAGGAAAGGAGGAGAAGGAGAAGGAGAAGGAGAAGGAGAAGGAGAAGGAGAAGGAGAAGGAGAAGGAG
>PVLA01010485.1:0-62970 GCA_004027455.1 Hydrochoerus hydrochaeris | reverse complement strand
CTAGGCAGGGCAATCAGAAAAAAGAGAGAGAAATAGAAGGAGTAAAGATAGGAAAGGAAGAAGTTAAATTATCACTATTTGCAGATGACATGATACTCTATATAGAAGACCCAAAAATTTCCATTAAAAGACTACTAAAGGTAATAAACAAGTTCAGCAGTGTAGCTGGATACAAAGTCAATGCTCAAAAATCAATAGCATTCCTGTACACAAACAAAAATCTCAGTGAGAGAGAAATTATGGAAATATCATCCTTTACAATAACATGTAAAAAAATGCAATACTTAGGAATCAAACTAACTAAAAATGTAAAAGACCTATATGCTAAAAATATACTATGCTGAAAAAGGAGGTTGAACAGGATATTAGAAAATGGAAGCACATTCCTTGCTCTTGGTTAGGAAGAACCAACATTGTGAAAATGGCCATACTCCCAAAACTGTTATATAGATTTAACACAATCTCATTCAAAATACTATTGACATACCTCACAGATCTAGAGAAAACACTACTAAAATTAATTTGGAAACAGAAGAAACCTAGAATAGCAAAGGCAATTCTAAGCAACAAAAGCAAGGCAGGAGGCATCTCAATTCCTGACTTGAAACAGTACTATAAAGCCACAGTGATAAAATCAGCTTGGTACTGGCAAAGAAATAGACCTGAGGTTCAATGGAACAGATTAGAAGATACAAGCACAACTACAAAGACACTCAGCCACCTGATATTTGACAAAGGGGCTAAATATGTCCACTGGAAGAAGGATCGTCTCTTTAATAAATGGTGTTGGAAAAATTGGCTCTCTACATGCCGAAGACTGAAACTAGATCCAAGCCTATCACCATGCACAAAACTAAAGTCTAAATGGATCAAAGACCTCAATATTAAAACAGAAACACGAAATCTACTGCAAGACAAGATAGGAAGAATTCCTGGAGACATAGGGGTAGGCAGAGAATTCATGAACAAAACGCAAACTGCACAGGAAACACTTCAAAGAATCAACAAATGTGATCTCATATTGTTGAAAAGTTTCTGCACTTCAAAGGAAATCACCAACAGAGTGAAAAGAAAACCCACAGTGGGAAAGAATTTTAGCCAGCAACCCCTCAGACAAAGGACTTGTGTCCAGAACATATAAAGAATTGAAAAACATTAAAACCCCCAAATTCAAAGAACCTCTCCAAAAATGGGCATCTGAGATGAACACACAGTTCACAGAGAAAGATATACAAATGGCAAATAAATACATGAAGAAATGTTCACCATCATTGGTCATTTGAGAAATGCAAATTAAAACAACACTGAGATTCCACCTTACTCCAGAAAGAATAGCTGCCATCAAATAATCAACTGATAACAAATGTTGGCGAGGCTGCGGGGAAAAAGGAACACTGATCCACTGTTGGTGGGAATGTAGACTGGTGCAACCATTATGGAAATCCATATAGAGAATTCTCAGAAGACTAGGATTGGAAGCCCCATTCAATCCAGCTATCCCCCTCCTGGGTATTTTCTCAGAAGAACTGAAAAGTTCATATCACAGTGATATATGTGCACCCATGTTCACAGCTGCACAATTTGCGATAGCCAAATCCTGGAATCAACCAAGATGCCCATCAACCCTTTAACCCTGTAACTTGAACAACTACATCCAGGATGACAGTATGTAATTTATAAATTGCTGATTTTTTAGTGGGACTTTTTCTTTCTTTCTTTTAGAATTCTGTATTGTTGCTACCCTTTTTTCTGTTTTGCTTTTTTTTCTTCTCTTTAAATAAAATTTTTAAAATGTATAATTGCTATTGTATAAAAAGAGGAAATAGGAAGTGATATAAAAGATATAGCTGCATGTATGTTTAGGTGTGTGTGATTGATAAACGTATTTCTAGGTTCTTGTTGGATTGTTGAACAGATCTGTTTGCATTCTCACTGCTTGAGTGTCCACTTCGTGTGCTTTAACTTTGTAACTTGAAAAACTATTTCTAAAAGAACAATATGTAATTTATCAACTAGTGATTTCTTAGTTTATCTTCTTTTCTTGAAATTCTGTAGTATTTCTATCCTTTTTCTGTTTTTTCTCTTTAATTAAAAAAATTTTTAAAAACTGATAGAGAATGATACTTCCATGACAAAGAACACTTGAGAAAATGCACCAAACCAGCACTCTAAAATATTCTGCAGGACACTGTAGAAAGAGATAACAAGGATTACAGCTCCATGAACCCCAACAGAATGAATCCACCAGGCAAGGCAAGCAATTAAACAAAATGCGGGAGCCAATAACAGGAAAAAATAACAGGACAAGGATAAGACAATACATATTAATGCTAATGGTCTCACTTCACCAATCAAAAAAACCAGACTGGTGGAATCAATCAAGAAGCAAGATCCATCATTATGCTGTATACAAGAAACATATTTCACTCAAAAGTAAATTCATAGACTAAAAGTCAAAGGAAGGAAAACAATGCTCTATGTGACAGTAACCCAGAAAAAAGTAGAGGTACCTACTTTGCAAACAATCACACCACAGTGCATACTAACAAACCACACTGCGATAAAATTGGAAATAAAAGGCAAAAGAAACCACAAAAGCTTCATAAACACATGGAAATTAAATAACACCCTCCTGAACAATCAAGGGATCACAGATGAAATTAAAGAAGAAATTAGTTTCTACAATTAAATGATAATGCCAATACAACATAATAGAACTTAGGGGACACAATGAAAACAATCCTACAAGGGAAATTTATAGCAGTGAATACCCATTTTAGGAAAAAAGAATGAGCTCAAATAAACAATTTAATGTTGCAACTCAAGCTTCTAGAAAAAAAGAGCAAATCAAGTCCAAATCTCATATGAGGGAGGAAATTATAAAGATCAGAGTAGAAATTAATGCAATGGAGACTAAGAAAACAATAGAAAAAAATCAATGAATTGAAAAGTTGATTCTTTGAAAGATTAAATAAAATCAACACATTCTTAGACAACCTACTCAAAAAAAAAAAAAAAGACTTGAATCCACACAGGAATGAAAAGGGTGAAATCACAACAGAGCCTGCAAAAATCTTGTAGCTCATCAATACCTACTTTGTATTCTAATAAGATGCAAAATGCAGAAGAAATGGACAGATTCCTAGATACATATGAATTTCCAAAGTTGAATCAAGAAGATTAGAAAGTCTAAATAAACCAGTATCAGTCAATAATTTGTGTTCAGTCAATGAAATTGAAGATGTAATTAAAAACCTACCAACAAAGAAAATCCCAGGTCCTGAAAGATTCATTGCTAAATTCTACAAGAAATTTAGAGAAGACCTAATGACATCCTTTCTAAAACTCTGTAATGAAATTGAAAGGGAAGCTACACTCCCAAACTTATTCCTGGAAGCAAATATAACCCTGATAGCAAAACCAGAGAAGGAATCACCCAAAAAAGACAACAGGCCAAACTCTCTAAAGAACATAAATACAAAAATTCTCAGTAAGATACTGGCAAATACAATGCAGCAAATCATCCAGACGAGTACACACCATGACCGAGTAGGATTTATCCCTGGATTGCACGGATGGCTCAACATACACAAATCGCTAAATGTAATACAACATTTTTTTTGTCTTTTTGAGATAGCGTCTCACTATGCAGTTCAAGCTGGTGTTGAGCTCACTTTGTAGCCCAGGCTGGTCTTGAACTCACTTTGTAACCCAGACTGGTCTCAAACTCACAACGATCCTCCTGCCTCAGCCTCCTGCCTCAGCACCAGCATGCCAGGCTCTGTAATAAAACATATTAACAGAGCCAACAACAAACACCATATGATCATCTCAAAGGTGCAGAAAGAGCTTTTGACAAAGTCCAGCACCCATTCATGATAAATTGGAACTGATGCTCTTACAGAAAATTGGAACTGATGCTCTTTTTCTCAATCTGATAAAAGCCATCTATGACAAATCAACAGCCAACATCATATTAGATGAACAAAAGCTGAAAAATTTCACTCTAAAATCAGAAACAGGGACCAGGGATTTAGTTCAGTGGCATAAGCACCTGCCCTGCAAGCACAAGGTCATGAGTTCAATCCCTGGTACCAAAAATTTAAAACATGAAATCAGGAACAAGACAAGGATGTACACTATTGCCACTCTGATTCAATCTAGTTTTGGAAATATTAGCCAGAGCCATTAGACAAGAGAAAGAAAGAAAAGGAATAAGGATAAGAAAAGAAGAAGTTAAGTTATCATTATCTATAGATAACATACCCACCAGGCATGGTGGCTTGCGCCTGTAATCCCAGCACTCGGGAGGCTGAGGCAGGAGGATCGTTGTGAGTTCGAGACCAGCCTGGGCTACAAAGTGAGCTCAAGGCCAGTCTGAACTGCATAGCAAGACCCTGTCTCAAAAAGACAAAAAAAAAGAAAGATAACACACCCTACATAGAACTCAAAATCTCCATCAAAAGAGTAGGGCTGGAGGTTTAGCTCAGCGGCACAAGTGCCTGCTTGGGCAAGTTCAAGGTCCTGAGTTTTATCCCTGATACCAAAAAAAAAAAGAGTAAAAAAGACTTCTAGACTTAATAACCAAATTCAGTAGCTTAGCTGGATATAAAGTCAACACTCAAAAATCAATAGGCTTAGTTTACACAAACAAGAAACTCACTGATACAGAAATTAGGGAAACCACACCATTCATGATAGCATGCAAAAAATGATATACTTAGGAAACAAACTAAAGAAATAAAAGACCTCTACCCTGAAAATTACAGTATTCTTTAAAAAGGAGATTAAAGAGCATATTAGAAAACAGAAAGATATCATTTGTTCTTAGATAGGAAGAACCAATTTAATGAAAATTATTATACATATTTAATGCAATCCTGATCAAAATTTAAACAGCGTATCTCATAGAATTAGAGAAAACAATCCTAAAATTCATTTGGAACTAGAAGAGACCTAAAATAACAAAAGCAGTTCTGAGCAACAAGGCAATTCAGGGGGCATCACAGTCCCTGACTTCAAATTATACTACAAAGTTACTGTGATTAAAAAAAAACAGCATGGTACTGGCAAAAAAAAAAAACAGACCCAATGATCAAGAGAATGGATTAGAAGATGCAAAAACAACCTCATACATACTTAGCTACCATATCTTTAAAAAAGGTGCCAAACACATTGACAGAAGAAAGATAGCCTCTTTAATGAATGGTGCTGGAAAAACTGGCTTTCCACATGCTAAAGATTAATACTAAAGCCATATGTTTTACCATGCACTAAACTAAAATCGAAACTGATTAAAGATCTAAATATTAAAACAGAAACATTAAATCTGCTGGAAGACAGAATAGGTAGAACTCTTTTGTGTGTGTATGTCTTTTTTTTCTTCTTCTTCTTCATTTGGAATTGAACTCAGAACCTCACGGTTAGCAGGGCAGGCCCTTAGCCAACTGAGCTAAACCCATGAAACTAGGTAGAACTAGTGAAGACACTGGTGTAGCCACAGACAATATGAACAAAATTTTGATCACACAGGAACTATCACAAAGAATCAACACCTGGAATCTCATCGTATTAAAAAAAACTTTTGCACAGCAAGAGAAACCACTCAGTGTGGGAATAAATTTTTCCAGCTGTTCCTCAGACAGCAAACTACTATCCAGAATACATAAAGAACTCAAAAAGCCCAGACATACCCCAAAGTTAAAGACCCAATCCAAAACCAGGCATCTGAAACAGACACTTCTAAGATAAAGAAGTAAAAACAGCAAAAAAATATATGAAAAATTATTCAGCACCGCCGGTTATTTGAGGTACACAAATTGAAACAACACTGAGAATTTACCTTACCCCAGAAAGAGGAGCTATTGTCAAGAAATAAAGCAGTAATACATGCTGGTAGGGGGGTTGGGGAAAAAGGAATCTTTCTCCACCGAAGGGGGAATGTAGGCTGGTACAACCACTGTAGAAATCAGTGTGGAGATTCCTCAAAAAACTAGGACTAGAAGTTCCATTCAATCCAGCTATTCCCCTTTTTGGTACCTTCTCGGTACCTTCTCGAAAGAATTAAAAGCATCATACCACAGCAATATATGCACACCCATGTTTATAGTGGCACAGTTTATAACTAAATCTTGAAAGCATCCCAAGTGCCCATCAACTCATAAATGGATAAAGAAGATCTGGTTTTTTATATAATAGGGTAATACTCAGCCATAAAGAAGGGTAAGTTTAAGACAATTCTAGCTAAATGGCTGCACCTTGAGACCATATTGTTAAGTGAAATTGATCAGACATACATGTGTAAATACCACATTGCTGCTCTGGTGTGAGAATAAAGAACCAAAATGTACAACAGATATTGTGAAGTAGGAACCGAATGTTCTAATGAAAAGGAAGACTAGGGAGGAGGGGAAGGGGAAAGGAAGGGAAAAGAAAAAAATTAGAAAAGAAGGAAAATATAGAAACAAAGCTTTTTTAAATAAGGAGAGGAAGAAGGTTTGAAGGGCAAGTAGGGGAATGGGAAAAAAATCAACTTATATCATTACAAGTACATTCCCTAGGATGAATGTGATCATTATGTATACCTAAAATGTACCAAAAAAGTTAATTAATAAAAAAAAAACAATAAAAGTGAAAAAAAACTTTTAGTGAAGCATGGTGGCTCACACCTGTAATTCCAGCATTTGTGAGCCTGCAACAAGAGGTTAGCCATAAGCCAGTGGTCAGCCTGAGCTACATAGTGAGGTCAAGGCCAGCATCAAATACATAGTGAGACCTTGTCTCAAAAAAGAAAATTCAGGTCTAGGGGCTGGGGATTTATCTCAGCAGCATAAGAGCCTCCCTTGCAAGCATGTGGTCATGAATTTGATCCCCAGAACCGATAAAAAAAAAAGAAAAAGAAAATTCAGGTCTGGAAATATAGCTAGTGGCATAGCACATGCCTGGCAAGTGCAAGGTCTTGAGTTCAATTCCAGGTACAAAAAAAGCAAGAAAGCAAACAAGCAAGCAAGAAAGAAAATAAATTTAAATGCTGGGAATGTAGCTCAATACCAGTGCCCTGTACTCAATCCCCAGTACCACAAAAAAAAAGACTTATTATCTCACATTTGCACAGCATTCTATGATTTACAAAGTGCTTTCACATACTTTATTTCTCTTGATATTTCTAACAAACCCACAAATTAGGGCAGGTATTATGATTTTACAAATGAATATACACTTAAATAAAGAATATCCGGGGGCTGGGGATTTAGCTCAGCAGCATAAGCACTTGCCTGGCAAGCATGAGGTTGTGAGTTTGACCCCCAGTACTGGAAAAAAGCAAAAAAAGAAGAATATGCATACAATTCTTTGAAATATTCAGATAAATTACTAAACTTTATCAGTTGTTTCAAAAAGCTCTAAGATAGCAAGTGAAAAAAATTGAAATGATGAATATATTAGGATTACCAATACTGCTACATGTAGTAAGAAATGAAAACATGGAGAAAGGGACTATAAATAAAAGTTGAAGTAGCTTTTAGAGCTGCTATACTGCATAACTCCTTTACATAATTTTTACAGGTTATGATTGCTGTCCCCTGGATTTGCTTAACATAACAGCCCTAGTTGAAATAAGCCTAGTTGAAGTAAGCCAATCTGCAGAGTAGAATCTACTGGTAGATCTGGAAACCTCACCTCCATGGGCTCCTAATTGGTTTCCTAAAATTATCTTCTCTCTCCTATCTACTATAGCCTCTGTCATGTTCCAGCTGAGATTCTCTCGAAGAAGGGTAGAACAACATAACCAGCAACTAATTCTCAAGAAATGTATTGTCCTCATCACAATATTCTGATTTTAAAAGGAGATCCTCCTTATAATGTTAGAGATCATCATAATAAAAAATTGGGAGAAAAGAAAGGTGGGATTGTTTCTATTTGGTGGAAAAACTCTTTAAACAATGATATAATAGCTGGGCATGGTGGGACATGCCTGTAATCCCAGCACTTAGGAGGCTGAGACAGTAGGATCGCTGGGAGTTCAAGGACATGTTGGGCTGCATAGCAAGTTAAAGGGCAGTCTGAACTGCATAGCAAGACCCTGTCTGAAAAAGCCAAAAAAATTTTAAAAAGACAAAGTAATACTATCATACCTTCTTAGAATATAATTATACTTACATTAAATCCAAAGGCAACAAGAGAGAAAATGCAAACCATAACACATATTCATTTGGCAATCTACTCATGCCTTAAGCCATGTTAAAACAATACAAACAAAGATTATCAACAATGCTTATTTCATAAACTTCCAACAAAATTTAACTTAGGTGTAACAAAACCGGGACATAATTGGTCTTCATTATAGAAGATAACCTAAAATTGACCAGATGCTTCAAATGTAGAACAAAAACTACAACAGCCACTTAAAGGGCTGTGGTACAACACCTGCCTAGCATGCATGAGGCTCCAGGTTTGATACCATGATCTCCAAATAAGTAAACAAACAAATCAATCATAGGTGATTCTCAAAGGCCATGTCAGTTACCCACAGCTAAATTTCTCTTCTTCATATTTAGGTAAGGGAAATACACCACTATTACAGAATCACAATTAGACATGAAGGCTAGGCTAGTACTATTTTGCTTGATGACATTTCTGTTGGTCCCTTACCAACCAACATAGAAGAAATATCTTTCCCTTTATTTGCCTAATCTACATTTCCTGACCTCACTTTGTACTTTTAACTGGCACTTCATAAGCACACTGCTTAACCTCTCTAATGTCACTTGATAATCCTACCCACTTGGCATATATTATCATTTTATTGCACGTAAAGTTGTATCACTGAGAAAACAGCACGAAATTCTAAACCTAACAGACATATTAGAGCAGGGCATGATGGCACATGCCTATTATTCCAGCATTCTGGGATGCTGAGGCAACAAGATCACAAATTTCAGTCCATCTGGTCAATTTAGTGAGCCTCTGTCTCAAAATAAAAAAGGGCTGATGATGTAGTTCAGTGCAAAGAAACTAGATTCAATCCCCAGTACCCTAAGAAGAGGAAGGCGGGTGGGGGAGAGGTCAGGAGAGGAAAAAGAAAGAAGAAGAGGAAGAGGAGGAAGGAAAAAGAAGGAGAAAGGGGAGGATAAAGAGGAGAAGGAGAAAAGAAACAAATTAGACATGAGATCTAACCAAAGCAGTATGGCTCTAAAGGCCTTTTTTCTAACCATCTCCAAAACACTAAATTCAAAAAGACTTTAACACAGACTTAACCAGTTTTTCAAAGCATTAGATTGTCCACAGTTATCATTTTCAATGTTCTTCCCCATAATAAAATCTCTACTACAATTAGGCAAGTTCCACCACTTCCATTAAAAAAAAATCACATATTCATAGTGACTTTTTTTTTAAATTTCAAATACACCATAATCAGTATCATAGTTTACCATCTATTTTCTCTACAATTATATTGTTGTAGAATTGTTTCTGTAGGGCCCAGGATTTAGCTCAATGGCATAAGTGCCTACCTGGCAAGCACAAGGTCGTGAGTTGGATTCCTGGTACCAAAAAAAGAGAAAAATTAGAATTATTTATCTGGTTAGGCATCAAAGTATATGCATTACACTTCTTTGCATATCTTCCAGGTCCTAGGTAAACACTGGGTACATAATAAACACAGGATAAATATTTACTAATTGGAGTACTGATGTGCTTCATAAAAATAACATTTATACACAACTTTGTGAGAATGTAGCTATTTTGCAGACTAGTTTAGGCATAAATAAGGCTTCTTTCCCCTGCTGACATTTTATATTTCATAATGCATTGAGCTGAGTTATGGTTCAGCATTTTGCAATTAGGGCAATAACCTAGAAAATCTTGATGGCCCAGAGTCTGTGGCTTGGTAATTATACAAGCAAATTGTTGAGTTTACTTGGTAGAGAGGCAGAAATGACTACATCTTCATAATATGATTTCCTAAACGTAATAATGAGTTGTGACATGTCATTTGGCATATTGTAGGAGTACTATAAGCTACAAAGCCTCCCAATCTGAGTTTTCTATTTTTTATGGTATAATTTAGAAGTCAAATATTGCTTACAAGTATTGATTAAATATTGCTCCTGTTGTTTACTAAATTTATAGTATTTCAGAACTATAACTTTTAATTATATAGATGCTAAAATTACTTTTAGAGTAAAAAAATGTATTAAAATAATAATAGTAACTATATTTTCTTATATATTTACTACCTGCCAGGCACTGTTCTTACAACTTTATTGAACTTGTTCTTACAAATTTACTGAACTTATTGACAATCCAATGAGATAGGTACTGTTACTGCTGTGTACAGTTTACAAATCTGGAGGGCAGGGTATACAGCTTGGTGACAAAGCACTTGCATGAGCTCCTAGGTTAACTCCCCCCACCCCACCCCCCAAAAAAAAAGGTCTATGCCAAGCGCAGTAGCATATGTCTGTAATCCCAATGCTGGGAGGCTAGAGCAAAGGGATCCCAAATTTAAGCCCAGCCTCAGAAATCTAGCAAAACCCTATCAGCCAGGCAGGATGGTGCACAGTTATAATCTCAGCACTTGGGAGGCTGAGACAGGAAGATCACCAGAATTCTGTAATAAGACCAGACAGGGATACAAAGTGTGTTCAAGACCAGCCTGAACTACATAGTGAGGCCCTGTCTCAAAAACAAACAGGGCGGGGTATTTAGCTCAGCAGCCTAAGCGCCTGCCTCTCAAGTGCCACGCCTGCCTCTCAAGCGCCACGTCATGAGTTGCCTTGCTGCACACTAGAAAAACACACAAACAAACAAACAAACAAGCAAACAAAAAAGATGTGCTTACTTTAAAAATGACAAAACACAAGTAGACCATTTCTTTTTTTTTCTTTCTAGGAGATTGAGAATACAAATAAAATAAAGACTAACATTATTTTAAACATCTGGTTTTAGATATATCTTTAAGTAAGGTACTTAGTTTAAAACAGTAAGTTCTTACTTTTGAGATTAGTTTGAAAATTTCAAGAAAATTATGAGCCATCATATATATGGGTTTTGGGGGTTTGTTTTCTGTTTTTTTTTTCGCAGTGCTGATGATGAGATCTAGGACCTTGTGCATACCAAGCAAGCAATCTACCACTAAGAAATATCCCAAGCTACAGCCAGGCATGATGGCACACACCTACAATCCCAGCACTTGGGAGGCTAAAGCAGAAGGATCAGCTTGAGTTTGAGGCCAGCTTGAGCTACACAGTGAGGTCAAGGCCAGTCTCAACTACATAGTGAGACCCTGTCTCAAAAATTTTTAAAAAGGCTGGGGATGTACCTCAGTATGAAGGCCCTGGGTTCAATTCCCAGCACTACCAAAAAATCCCCACTACTAAAATAAGTAAATAAATTTAAAGGTACAGTTCCTTAGCCAAGTACAATAGTGCACACCTATAGTCCCCAGCTACTTAGAAGGCTAAAACAAGAGGATCACAAGAACACAGGAGTTTAAAAAGCCAAGCATGGTAGTGTACACCTGTAATCCAAGCACTTGGGAGCACCTATAATCCCTGCACTGAGGCAGGAGTATCTCCTGAGTCCAAGGCCAGCCTGAACTATGGATGAAACCCTCTCAAAACAAATGAACAAAACAAAACAAAAGCAGGAATGTAAAGTCAGTCTGGACAACACAGTGAAATCCTGTCTCAAAACAGCAATAAAAACTACAGTTCCCTTGTGTTTGGTAGAATCATAGATTCAAAAGTCAAGACTGATTGACTGTTTGTTTGTTTGTTTGTTTGAGGCAGAATCCTGTTGTATAGTTCAGATTGGCCTTGAACTCACTAGGTAGCCCAGGCAGACCTCAAACTCACAGAAATACTCCTGCCTCAGCCTCTCTAGTGCTGGGATTACAGAGGTTCACCACCATGCCTGGCATAACTTTAAATCCTAGTTTATCCACATGTTAGGTCTGGGGAAAAAAATCTTGTCCTGTAAAGTATGTCTACTCTAACCCAAATGCAAACAATAGACAAAGTACAAGATTTATTTTTCAAACCAGATGGAGAAATAGTTCTTAGTTCCCTTTATTTATGTGCATTAAAAAAATTAGACTCAAAATCCTAAAACTTGTTGGGCGTAGTGGCTCACGCCTGTAATCTCAGCACTCGGGAGCCTAAGGCAGGAGGATTGTTGTGAGTTCGAGACTAGCCTGGGCTACAAAGTGAGTTCAAAGCCAGCCTGAACTGCATAATGAGACCCTGTCTCAAAAAGACAAAAAAAATCCAAAGATTTAGTATTTGCCCTAATGTTAAAAAACAAGAATTTGTGAGTTATTTTCATAATATACCCACTGAACAAACTCAGGCAATTCTAATTATACCTTTGCATTCAAAGTCAAATAATAAATTGCACTAAATAAAGTATTATTCTACCCACTATCATCACTTAATGAATTGAAGGCCTTAAAACTCTGAGGAAAAAAATTTTGCCAGCTACTCCTCAGACAGAGAACTAATAACTAGAATATACAAAGAAATCAAAAAAAAAATTAAACCACCTAAAATTAAAGCCCCAGTCAAGAAATGGGCAAGATACTTCATAGAGGACAAAATACAAATGGTCAACAAACGCATGAAAAAAATGTTCAATATCTCTGGTCACTAGAGAAAGACAAAACAACGCTAAGATTCTTTTTTACTCCAGAAAGAATGGTGATCATTAAGAAATCAAGCAATAAAAAATTTTTTTAAAAAAAGAAATCAAGCAATAACAAGTATTGGCAAGGCCACGGTAAAAAAGGAACTCTCCTGCATTATTGGTGGGAATGTAAACTAGTAGAACCATTATGGAAACCAGTATGGAGATTTCTCAAAGAATTGAATTAGAAATTTCATATGACCCAGCTATCCCCCTATGAGATACCTTTCCTAAAGAGCTTAAGTCATATATGTATACCAATACTACAGTCATATATGTATACCAATGTTTATAACAGCACCATTAGTAATAGCTAAATTCTGGAAGCAGCCTGTATACCCATCAAAAGACAAATGGATAAAGAAAATGTAGCATCCAAGCTGCAATATGTACATGTAACCATTCTCCAAGATGATTGTAAATTCCATGAATTGCAAGCATGTAGTAATTAAATTATTTTTTTAAAAAAAGAGAAAGTATTATCTATATATAATGGAATACTACTTGATTAAAATGACACATTGGTAGGAAGATAGATGCATGTGGAAAATATAATGTTGGCTGAAATTAACCAGACACATAAGCTTAAATACAGTATGGTATTCCTCATTTACCATTCCCCAAGAGACTGTACACTGTATGAATTACAAACATGTACTAATAACATAAATAAAATACTTTCCAAAAGAAACCACTCTGTAAAGACATTTTTGTGAGCAAAATTAGTATTAGGTTTTTTTAAAACAGAAAAAAGCAAAAATAACAATAAACAGTTTTGAAACAGGCAAGTAGGCGAGTAACAATAATTAATACACTGTAGATTGCTATATTTATAGTAGTTGTTCAGAGTGTAAGATACAGGCATAAAATGTTGTCCAAAAAAGTATCAGCATAAAACTTTCTTTTCAGGGCCAGGGATTTAGCTCAGCAGCATAAGCACCTGCCTGGCAACCTCTAGGTCATGAGTTCAATCCCCAGTACAAAAAAATAAATAAAAACACAACTTTCTTCTCAATGAACTAAGAGAAACTAGCTATATAACTATCCTTTTTATATACCTATCTTAACTCTCTTGTGTGTATATAAACATTTTTTTTCTTTTCCCTTCCTCACTTTCCCCTTTGTTCCATCACAGTTTGTCTTTTCTTTTGAAGTTTCTTCCCAGTTCACAATATCTATTGTACACTTTTGATCTTATTTATTCATTCAGTTTCTCACACTAGTGCAAAATTAGTATTATCATCACCCCAGTAGAAACAGATGGACTTTAGATGCATGATCTTTAAAGATATGCCACCAATGTGATAGCTAATTCATCCAAATGCACTTAGAGTTGTGATTAAAAATTAATATCAAGTGACTATAAATCAGAACTAAAAAGTAATGCTTAAAATTAACATTGAAGTGGAAGAAAGCATTTATTGGTCAAAATGAAACTCTGCAAATAACTATAACAATATTTTGTTTTCTTTTTTTTTTTTGGCAGTACCAGGGATTGAACTCAGCGCCTTCCCATGAAATTACAACCCCTACCCCTTCTTTTTATTTATTATTTTGAGACAGGACCACTAAGTTGCCCAGGGAGGACTCAAATTTACAATTCTATTTGTTTTTCATTTTTGTTTTTGTTTTTGTTTTGAGACAAAGTCTCAGGCTAACATGAGTTTACTGTGTAACCCAGATTGGCCTTGAACAAGCAGCAATCCTCCTGCATCAGCCTCCCAAGTACTGGGATTACAGGCATATACCACCATACCAGGCATAATATCCTATTTCCCAGAAAATAAGACCTTTCTAGAAAATAAGCCCTAGCATCATTTTTCAGGATGCTCATAATGTATAAGTCCTACTCCAAAAATAAGTCTCAGTTAAGATCATCAATCAGATAGACACATTTAGTACATCCACCACAACACAGGATTGGAACATTGAATTATAAAATAATATTAATATACAATTGAATACAAGTGAATATTAACATTAATACTTAAATGATAACATAAATTAAGTACTTATAAATACCCAAGCAGCACCTTGGGTCGAGAGGTATATGCCTATGTAAACATGGCTGTGTCCTATATGAATCTTCATAATTCAGTACATCATGTGTTGTAACAGATGTACTTAATGCACTCATGTGAAACAAAGAAACATTTTCTGAATTTTAGTGCTTGCAATTTTTCATAGTTTTTATGTGGGCCATCATTCTTAACTGTCACCATTTTTGTTGCTACTCCTGTCTCGTAAGTCTTCAATTAACACTTTATTTAATGATGAACCTACTCTGTGAACCCTGGCTTGCAAAAGGTCATGACTTGGGTGAAGAAGTCAAGGGATGAAATCACTGACAGCTGTTCTATCAATGCACTAGGCGCAGGCTACATGGACAAGAAGTGTACATTTAAGGAGACCTCTATTATTGGACATGAGACTGGGGCCAATGGTTGTACAGAGAATGGAGTTGAAAGAAATTCAGGCAGAGGCCAGATGTGGTGTCTCACACCCATAATCCACGCATTTAGGAGGCTGAGGCAGGAGGATCACTGAGTTTGTGGCCATCCTGGACTACATAGTGAGTTCCAGGTCAGTCTGCACTACAAAGTGAGAACTTATCACTAAATAAATAAATAAATAAGCTGGAGATGATAGCTCAGTGGTAAAGTGCTTTGTCTAGCATGTGCTGGGCCTTAAACTCAATCTCCAGTACCCCACAGACAAACAATTTCAAATAAAAGGCACAACAGTCAAATCAGAATGAAGGGATATGAAGCTAAGTACAGCAAAAAATAAGGACAGAAAATATGTGAGTTCAATCACTCTCTATCTCTGCCTTTGTCTACCCCTAAGGTCTTGCTATGTTACTCAGGCTGGTCTCAAATTGTTAGACTTAGGACATCCTCCTGCCTCAGCTTCCTAGCCCCGAGGACTATAGACACCAGTATGCCTGGCTCTTTTAGATTCAAGCTTCCATCAGAATTAAACCTCATACATTAACACTGTATTTATCATTTCCGTTTTTTCTACACAGTATACAGGCTTTTCAATGGTTGAGTTAGTTGGCTGTGAGATAATCAGTTTTGTAGTTATTTTTTGTGGTGCTGAAGATCAAGCCCAGAGCCACAATCATTCTACACAAGTGTTCTACCAGTGAGCTACCCCACCCTGTATTCTAATTTTTTTTCTTTTTTTTTTTTTTGCTCTTTTATAGACAGAGTCTCACTATGAAATTCAGGCTGGTATTGAGTTCACTTTGTAGCCCAGGCTGGTCTCAAACTTGCAAGGATCCTCCTGCCTCACCCTCTCAAGCACTGGCATTACAAGTGAGTGCCATCATGCCCAGCTTAATTTTTTTCTTTTAACCAGTGACATCTTGAGAGACACTGACATATTATTGGATATCCTCCAATTTTTGCAGCTCCCCAGGTCTTTGTTCTCATTTTTTCTACCTGGACTGTCCTCTTCCTTCATTCCTGCAAAGTTAAATTCCATTCATTTTTGAAGACCCATCTTAAATGTTCCCTTCTCTATGTTCTCATAATGCTTCCTATTTCTAATAGTTAACTAGGATAAAAAATGACTAGGTGAACATATCTATTTTTCTAGTACATTATCAGACTATCAAGTTTAAAAAAAAAAAGAAAAAACTGAAATCTCAGTTCAAAATAACCTTTTTTTTGTACCAGGGATCAAACTCACAACCTTGTGCTTGTCAAAATAACCTTTAAGCCAGGTGTGGTGGCTTTATTTCTGTAATCCCAGCACTCAGGAGGCTGAGGAAGGACAATCACTGAGCGCAAGGCCAGTCTGAACTACATAGCAACTCTGTCTCAAAAAATAAATACACAAACAACCTTTCAAAGGCAGGTGTGGTAGCGCATACCTATAACCCCAGCACTCAGGGAGGTTGATACAGGAGGATCCCAAAGAATTTGAGGCCACCCTGGGCTAGAGAGCAAGACCCTGTTTCAAAAAACAAAGAACAAAATAAAAACTTCAAAAAAGGATGAGATAGGTTGAAGGAAAGGGGAAAAGAGAATCAAGTTATATCATGTACAGGTACAAAGTCCCTATTGATGAATGTGATCCTTATGTATATCTAAAATGTACCAATAAAGTTAATAAAAAAGGATGAGATAAAAAAACCTAATAATTCAATTAGTGGAGCTGCTAGACTCATTGTCTTCATAACTAAATTCAACCGACTTAATTGCTCTTTTGAAGCAAGGAACTCTGTACTATAAGTCTGGTACATCCTCCTCCCACTTCCTATGCCTCAGTATCACCTACTTTGATGTTCTGACACATTGTCTTAATTAATACAAAGCCGTATAACTAGATGAAGAGGGTATTACAAAAACAAAGTTTAGTTCCTGGAAAAATATTGTCTTTGTAAAATGTTCAAGAGTGTTGTTGGTGCTTAACCTCAACGTCTACAATGTGTCAAAAATGAAATGTTATCTAACATGCTTGACGTCCTTGATTCTATCCCGAGCACAAGAAAGAGAGAAAGAGGTCACAGGGTGGAACAAGGATGCAGAGTAAATGAAAAGGGGCACAATGAACAAAACGAAGTGTAAACAAGAGTGCTCCCTCAATTTAGCTTGTGTTCTCAGAGGAAGACAAATACCTTTTTAAAATTATAATTGTATCAGTAATAGTGATCTTAGTAACCTTGGTTTCCCAAGTATAAAGGGTGTCACTAAGCAAGGAGCCAGTCCACGTGACTTCCAACACAGTGTACAGACCTTTTTGTTCCCTCACTTAATTAACATAGGCCATGACTGATCTGGATACTCACCCTAGAACCCTACAAGAAAGCAACCTACATCAGGACCTAATCTCCTCTTCCCCGTTTGAGAAGGTAAAAAATAAGTGTGGTAAATATCTGAGTTGTGAAGAAATGAGAGTTTGGAGATTACCCCGGATTAACACGACCTTCTCACCACACTTGGTAGTAGAGACAGCACAAAACCGGCTGTCCCATGGAAGCGGACAACAGAAAGCTGATGTAGCATTTACCTGGTTTTTGGTCATATGGTTAAACCTCCCGAGCAACGCAGAGGGCGGCAATGATAAATTTACCCACGAAGCTTCCAAGCTCACACACTTTAAAAGTCACTGTAGTGGCGGTGGCGGGGGCGGCGGCGGCGGCGGCGGCGGCGGCGGCGGCGGCGACAGCAACTCCCTCTTCTGCTTCTCTTTCCACCCTAGCCTGAGAGGCCAACAGCCTTCACCCCGCCCTCCCTGGACTGCTCCCACTTCCGGGTGGTGCCCGGGCCGGAAGCAGAAGCGAGAGTGTAAAGAGAACCACGGGTCACGTGAAAGGGAGAGCGAGGCCTGGAGTTAGGCTTCTCCCGCCCCCTGCTGCCTCAAGGGGGACACAGTTTCGCTAGGAGCTCGCTGTGGCCGTTGGGAGTCACCTTTCCTTCAGTCGCCATGCCAAATACTAAAGAAAACACACACAAAAACCTACCCAAACAGCCTTGGTCACCAATGATTTTCTAACCTCAGACCATGAGGCACCATAAGAACTTGTAAATACTTTCTGCGTGGTTCATCCTTGCCCAGTATGAGCTAGACTAGCATGGATCACTTACAGGTTAAAATATGTTAACTTGCTTGTGCTACCAGGTAGCCTAACTCCAGATGTAAAAGTCAAAACCACGAAAGTGCCCTCATTCTTCCAATGAAAAATTGTACCATGGGCAAAAAAGTGTTTAAAAATTCATAATTTTTATGGATGGACACAAGGATGTCACTACACTACCTTCATATCACCATTCCTCTCTCTGAATCACTTCCCCATTTATTTATTCATTGGTCTAACATTTAAACACCTAAAAGACTCCAGGGATGCAAAAAATACTAAAAGTATCTATCCAGCTAGTTGTAGTGGTTTAATCCCAACACTCTAGGTTGCAGGAGAATCACAAATTCAAGCCCAGCCTGAGAAAATTAGTGAGATGCTGTCCCAAAAATTTAAAGACTGTCGGCCTAACTCTGAAAACCCTAAATTCTATCTCCAGTACCTGGAGTGGGGGGACGTGGAATCTATCACTATGAGTTCATATGGAAATAAGATACATAAAACCCAACAATATGCACAATTTCAATCAATGTGCCTAAGACACAAATTCAGGCCAAAATTTAAGTTCTTAAAAATCACATATAATGGGGTAGGGATGTAAGAGCATCACAGCAGGCTAGGGATATAGCTCAGTGGCACAAGTACCTGCCTGGCCAGCACAAAGTCCTGATTCCAATTCCTGCTACAAAAAAAGCACCACAACAATAAGTAAATAAAATCACATCGAATGAAAATAATGGATAAAAAAAGAAATTAAATGGACTCCCAAATACGGTATGAGCAAGTTGGACTGTAGCTATTAACACTATCTAAGCTTTCAGAGAAATTCAACGATGCCAGCAATATAGATTTATTAGAAGCAAAATATAAACTAGGGCTTGGTGGCGCACACCAGCAATCTTAGCATTCTGAGAGTCTGAAGCAGGAAGATTCCAAGTTCGAGCTCAACCTGAGCAATTTAGCAAGACCATCTCAAAATAAGGGCTGGGCTGTATTTCAGTGTGAAAGCCCGTGTTCAACACACCAGTACCACAAAACCATTTTAATTTTTTTAAATGTAATTTATTAACACGAGCTACAACATCCCCTATCAACCACACATTTAGTCACTCAGCCTTTGCCTCATTATGTAACACCTTCTATCTTTAAATGCTTCATCCTTAATCCTCCTTGTTAATGCAGAAACATACTAACATTTTCACAATCACTGTATTGTTTGAGCTTTCAAATAGAGGGTTATGCCTACAATGGTAAACAAGTTTGCTGGGAGTTGAGCAGGTAAGCATCTCCAAAATGCTTGAGGTGGTACTGATGATCACCAGTGACCGTCACCAGGGTAAGAACTCAACATCTGTGCCTCTTCAACTACTATAGCACCTCATTGTTGAGTTCAGTGAACTTATGGTAACAGATCACAGACCCTACCAATACCATTTTAGAGTAAAAGTTAAAGCTTTCCTGATGTTCACCTCAACTAAAAAATACTTTACAGTCCTCCAATAGTGTTTAAAAGATTAGCAATGTTTCTAAGGTGAGTCACTTATCTAATTTTTTTTTTTGGTACCAGTGATCAAACTCACAACCTCACATTTACCAGACAGGCATTTATGCCACTGAGCTAAATCCCAGGCCCACTTACCTAAATTCTTCAAACATAGATACTTGAAAATAGGGAAACTAATTTGATGACCTCTATCCTCTAGGTTTTTATTTATTTGGTTTTGGTTTGGGGAAATTTGTTTGTTTGGGGGGGTGTTTGGTTTTGGTTTAGTTTTGTTTTTTTTTTTTGGACTTTTTGAGACGGACTAGGTATACAGTTCAGCTGCCCTTGAGCTCACTTTGTAGTCCAGGCTGGTCTCAAACTTCCAACAATACTCCTGCCTCAGCCTCCTGAGTGCTGCAATTACAGGCATGCACCAGCATGCCTGGCTTAACTCTAGGTTTCATTTAAAACTGTGACAGTAATATGTTAAGGGAAAAGCTGAGTGCAAATCTTTGCAAAAGGCTAGAACTTTCTTGCCTCAGTGCACTTAGAAAGCTGCAAGATTAAAATGTTGTGATGGCTCAACTTGTTTAAACTACTGCTTCATTTCTAATCATGGTAATTTCAGAATTATACATCAGGACAAAATTAAGTACCAAATTAAGATTTACGGGTTTTTTTTTTCTCCCAGTACTAAAGATTAAAACTAGAGTCTTATACATGCTAGGTAAAGTGCTCTACCACTGACCTGCATTCCCAGCCTAAAATTGTTTTTTCTTTTTTTATTTGAAAAAGTAAAAGTGAAGAGTGACAAAGAAACTGGCTCTGCAGAGAGAGCTTGGGCTGAGGGAAAGAGGAATAAGCAAGATAAAAGAACACCCTGAAGAAAGCAGGGCAGGCAGGTGGTGAGGAAAAACCACAATAGCCAAAGATTAAGTTTAGAAGCTTGTTTAGGGATGGGGGTGTTGCTTGGCAATCAAGCACTTGCCTAACATGGGCAAAGACCTGAAGTCAGTTTTGGCACTGAAATAACAAAGGTTTTTCATGAGTACTCGCTACAACCAAATTTTATCACACAAAGCAACATATTTTTTCTGGCAAATGAACAGGTAACATTTTGTAATGTCACACATATAGTTGACAACTACCACAGAACAGAAATGATACAAATACTGATCATTGCTTCTAGTCATTAGATATGGGAGAACTCAGAGATGAAAAGGTATTATTATAATCTAATAGGTTAAGGCTTTCTTAAAGATGTTTATCTTTCTTAATCACGTCTCTCATTATACATGCATTTGAACACTACAGTCTTATAAAGAACAGGCAGACCATGCAGGACCCAGGAAAAGAGAAGTCAGTGCACTGTTCTTATGAGTCAGCAGGGCTAGATCAGGTCTGGAACACATCAAGAAGCTAGTTTGATCTTCTGGTAAGCCATGCAAAACAGGCAGGGCCCAGGACAAGAAAAACCAGATTGCCTTTACTGAGAGCTGACCAGCTCATGGACTGAGAATCAAGACACACACCTGTAAGCAACTGCCTGGTTTGTAGGAAACGCTGAGTTGATAACAACTGAGGTACAAAAACAGCTAAATGCTTGTAGTTTGACCAACTTTGCAGGACTAAGGCCAGTAGTCTAAGCATCTATTAGGAGGATGACAGATGCAAATATGAGGGATTTCCTTGTGTCTTGTTTCTGAAATCTAATGTTTTGTTTTGTTCTGTTTTTACTCAGTGCTGTTTTGGTTTTGTTTTGTTCAATTTTACTATGTCTGAGGAAATGGACAACTATTGTGAAGATAAATTGTGGTAGCCACTTTTGGTGACCTATAGTCCTGTCTTAAGTTACGTACTACTTTGTTTTTTGTTGTTACTGGGGATCAAACTCACAACCTTGCACTTGACAGGCAGGCACTTGTGCCACTGAGCTAAATCCTCGGCCCCTACATACAATTTTCACTGCTCTGTTTTGATTGGCTTTATTCTGTTTTGTATTGTTTTTATTCTCCTTAAAATGAAAAAAACTATTATGAAGAATATCTTCACAGATAAGACTTTTACATGTTCAGTTTGTATCAAAAAGTGGTTATCAATCTTGCAACCTACTTATTTGGCAATGACATCGTTATTTCTATTAAAATCATGTAATCACTGACCTTGGTGCATTTGATTTTTATTTTTTTATTTTTTAATCGGTAGCAGGGATCGAACTCATGACTGCCTGCTTACAAATCAGGCGCTTATGCAACTTAGCTAAATCCCCAGCCCCAATTTTTGTTTTTTAGACAGGGTCTCACTATGTAGTTGAGGTTGGCTTCAAACTCACAGCAATCCTTGTGTGCACCACACCCAGTGCATTTAGTACATTTGATAAGACTGTAGGACAGTGATGGTGAATGTTTTAGACTTTTCAATGATAACCTGCTGCAGCACATAAGCTATATGTTCACCACCACTACTCTAAGACAGTACCTTCAAAGTATTTTGTACTTCCTTAACAGACAAAGAAAATCTATTATATCTATGACTAAATAACAAGCAAGACTATTAGATGAATCTTTTTAATGCCATTACAAACATCTCAAATAAATGTGCTGCACAATCAAAACATCTAATTAAGATGAATATCCCAAAGGAGCCAAAGAGCTAATCTTCAGACAACCTGGTTCAGTTTATGGAATCATTGTTCTTTGGGTCTGGCAACATCCTAAATTCTCTAAGCAAGTGTGAAAAGAAGCCTTGTATGGTAGCACAACACCTGTAATCCTAGCACTTGAGAGGCTGAAGTAAAAGGACTGCCATGAATTTGAGGCAGGTCTGGGCTATATACAAAATGAGTTGAAGGCCAGCCTGAACTATATAGTAAGACCCTAACCACTCTGCCAAAAAAATATTGAAAAGCAGTTAATAATGCCAATTTCAAATATAAACATGAGAAGTAGATAATAGCAGGCATAATCAATATTTGAGCCAACTTTTTGCTCAAAGATGACCTAAATAGTTTTGTGGTAAGTTATTCATTATCTGTAATTTTAGACTACTATAATGTTGACTTCCCAATGATAATCAAATTTCCATTTCATATTACTTCATAGAGAAGTTCTTTTCAGAAGTTGTACAGCATTTTTACTTTAATATTAACACAAAGGTTAAATGAAAAGCAATCAAATTTAACTTCTTTTACAAAGGAAACAAAATCTATAATGAAGGGTTCAATTGTACTTTATTTCTTTAATACACCATATTTTAATGGACATATACTGCTTTTACTTGGCATCAAATGTGATTTGATATTGAAGCAATTTAGCTGTATTATACCAGGTGGCATGATTACTGATCTTTCCATTCCTTTGGGGTGACTCTGCCAACAGGGGAAAGGTTCCATTCTATTCCAATTTGTGTTGCTGTCTGTAAGAATTAAAATTATGTCAGTTACACATGTTTAAACCAAAGTCCACTCCCCTCTATAGCTTATTTCTTGAAAATGACAAAAATATTGTTTTACAGTTAAAATAAACTCACCTGGATATATATAGAACCCTCCATGCAAGTCAAACCTAATTTCAGTGTTGTTCAAAACAACTTCCTGAAAGACATGTTCTACATCTGCACTGTACAACACAGTAGTCACTACAGTAGTGGCAATTAGGCACTTAGATGTACCTAGTATGACTAAGGAAATTTTTATCAGAACTGCCTAAATAATAGCCAAAGAGCATTTCTTTATACTATACCCCTTCATCATTAAGGAGTATATTTCCCTTCCAAAAGTCCTCTGATCACACATTTGTTAGATACCTGTATCCCTCTAATTAAGCACATATTTATTTATTTATTTATTTATTTATTTGTCTATCTATCTATTTATTTATTTGAGACAGAGTCTCACTATGCAGTTCAGGCAACCCTTGAGCTCACTTTGTAGTCCAGGGTGATCTCGAACTCACAATGATCCTCCTGCCTCAGCCTCCCAAGTGCTCAGATCGCAAGCATGCGCCACCACACCCAGCTTTTCACATTTATTTTAATAGTGTATCTGATTCCAGGGTTGTGTATAGATCAGTGATATAGTAGTTTATTAGCATACAAAAGGTCCTGGACTCAATCCTTACCACTAAAAATATTGCACCTGATTTTAGATTTTTGAGACAGTCTCAAGACATATTTCAGGGCCAAGGATGTAGCTCAGTGACTCAGAGCCTTCCTGGCAAATGCAAGGCCCTGAGTTCAATTTTCCATACCAAAAAATAAAATAAAATAAATAAATAAAAATATATTCCATGCTGACCCTGAACTCAGAATGATCCTCCTAAGTTTCCCAAGTGCTGAGATTATATACATCTATCCCCATACCTCGCTCATCTTCTTTGTTTAAGGCAAGGGTTGATTTGTATCTTTTAAAACCAACTTAACATTGTGCTCAGTTGTACCACAAAATTTACAAGAAAAATCTGATCACTGAAATGTGTGTAGGAGAATGACCCAAAACTGTAAAACTCTTAGCAACTATAGAACAAAAAAAACAACCAACAGACCTAAAGATGTTTTATTTCATTTTCGTTTTGGTGCTGGGGTTGAACCCAGGGCCTCATGCATGCTAAGTACACGCTCGATGACTAAGTTATATCTCTAGCCCATGACAGCAATTTTCTAATATCTGATGGCTGTCATATAGAAATGTGATGATCACAACTATCTGTATTGCAGTAGGTGTGTTAGCCCATTTCTATAATCTCAACATTTGGCAGGGTGAGGCAAGAAGATCACTGTGAGTTCAAAACCAATCTGGGAGCCAGTTGTGGTGGCAAACTCCTGTAATCCCAGCATTTAGGAGGCTGAGGCAGGCAGATGGTTGCAAGTTCAAGATACAGTGAGCCCAAGATCAGCCTGAACTGCACTGCGAGGCTCTGTCTCAAAAAAAAAAAAAAAGACAAAAAAAATCTGGGCTACTAAAGCAAGTTCAAGGTCACTACACTATGTAGTGAAACTCTGTCTCATTTATTTGCATTACAATTGAATGATGGGTAAAATACAAAGTGTGGTTTTACTCAACATCAGATCCTTTTATCAGGCTGGGGATATAGCTAGTGGCACAATGCCTGCCTGGCAAGTACCAGGTCCTGAGCTTGATTCCCAGTACCCACCCCCCCCAAAAAAAATTCTTTGATCTTCTACACAGTATGTAAAGGGGTACCTTGTGATCCAGTAAACAATGTTATTTAAAATATTAACAACACAAGATAGAGGAGAGGTGAAGGGGGAGTAAAAAAGAATAAACATGTGTTATATACATGTACCAACTCCCCACAATGAATATAATCATGTACTACAAACATATACTTATAAAAAGTTTTTAAAAAGATAGATGAATACTGATAAACATTTCCACTTCTAAGTCCCTTCTAACTAGAAATGTATCCTTTTGTGGTAAAACACTTAAAATATACAGAATATGAATGAAAAATATCTTAAATAAAATTATTGAGGTGGTGGGTGTAGCTCACATATCTAGTATATGTGAGGTCATGGGTTAAATCTCCAACACTGTTAAGAAAAAAAAAAGAATCAATAATACTTACATATGTCCATATAGCAATACAGAATGTGGCTCCACCAACTAATACAGCATTACCATATTTGTCATGGAAATCAGGTATGCGTTTCTGGTGGCTCTGCCTTGCCACCATTTGTTGAATGCTTCCAACTTAAAAGGAAAAAGAATGTAGAAATGTATCAATTATCAAGAAAAGAGAATACATGTAACTGACAATGCCAATAAGAAAGCCTAGGAAGTTAACTGTATAGTATTGCACAGTTGAATAAAATGATACATTGCAGCTAAACACAAAGTAACATACTCTGAAATACATCAAAAATAAGATAAACTGCCAGGCATGGAAGCAGAAGCAGGTAATCCCAGCACTGAAATGCCAAGGGAGGAGAATCTCAAATTTAGACCCAGCCTGGGTTACTTATCAACTGAGTCTCAAAACTAAAAATAAAACAGCCAGGTGTGGTGGTACACACCAGTAATCCCAGCACTTGGAAGGCTGGAAGTACAAGGATGTTGCAAATTTGAGACCAGGCTGGGCAAGTGAGCTCAAGGCCAGCATGAACTGCATAGGAGACACTGTCTGAAAAAAAGAGAAAAAGGAAAAAAAAAACCCCACAGTTGGAGATTTAACTCCGTGGTAGCAGACTTCCTTAGTATGTGAGGGCTCAATCCTCTGTACTAAAGAAAAAGAAAAGGGGGGGCGCAAATGAACTTCAAATTAAAGCAACTGTTTATGATGTTAAAATTTCAGCAAAAAACCCTGCAAAACTAGGGTAATCTGAACTTTACTAAAAATACTAAAAAAAGTACTAATGAATAAGGCATCATGCTATAAAAACAGAGTATACACAAACATGTAAATTTCAAAGACAGGTCAGGTGTGGTGAGGCACATTTATAATCCCAGCACTCAGGAGGTTAAGGCAAGAGGATTGCCATGAGTTCCAGGGCAGCCTGAGTTACAAAGTGAGTTCAATGCCAGCATAAACTGCACAGTGAAATTTTTTCTCAAAGAAAAAAAATTCAAGGCCACCTGGGGCCACATAGGACATTAAGGTCATCCTGCACCATTGCATGACCCTGTCTCATGAAAAAAAAATTTTGAACCAGGTATGGTAGCATATGCCTGTATTCCCAGCACTCAGGAGGCTGAACACAGAAAGGCTGAAACAGAAGGACTGCCTTGAAGGCCAACCTGGGCATACCAAAACCCTGTCTCAAACACACACACACACACACACACACACACACACACACACACGGGCACAAAAAGGTTTACGACACACTTTGTTATCAGGTTATTTCCAATCTAGAAGAGGAGGATTTACAAAGACACAAATCACTTATAATACATAGAAGTAGAATTAGTTTAGTATTTAATTTAATTTTGGGTTTTGGGGGGATTGAGGGATTTTTTTTGGAGGGGGGGATTGGGTTTTTTTGTTTGTATCAGGATTGGAACTCAGGTTTGCCAGGCAGGCACTGCACCACTGAGCTACATCTCCAGCCCTAGCTTAGGACTTAAATGGCAGATAGGATTTGGTTCTACAGATGTGGAAAAGGAAAATGTGAAAACAGGTAGACATACAAATCTAGTGTACTGAAAAACCAATTAAGTTTGGTTGAAAGACAAAGAGTATAAGAAGTTAAGAGATAATTAAACTAGAAAGGATCACAGAGAGCTACTTTGCTTTGAAAGGTACTATAAGACATTAAAGGTTTTTGAGCAGAACAAGTTTTTACTGTTACTCTAGCACAAAGGTATTTCCAGAAATTTTTCTTCCTTCCTCTGCAATTTAAGTAGCAGGTCCTTATTGTTTTAAAGAGCTCCAAAAGGTAGGTAGGTAGGTAGGTAGGTAGTCTGACTGATCTTACAGAAAGCACGTTTAAAAAGGCAACCTTTTCCATTCACTAACACTTAAGAACAAAATGGTGTTTATGTGGTTTAATAGGTTATTTCATGGTTGTTACTGACCAATACTGGTTCTCCTAACTGCCTTATATTATTTTCACCCTAGTGATACTCAGGATGAACAAATTCACAAACATTTCACAATGTATTCTGCTCTGGAACACTTCTAACAAAGTGAGCATGTGAACTAGGCATGATGGTGCACACCTGTAATCCCAGTACTCTGGGAGGCTAAGGCAGGATTATTAAATTTGAACCCAGCCAGGGTAGCCTAGTGAAATCCTGTCTCAAAAGTTAAAAATACACAGGGTTGGGGGACGTAGCTCAGTTTGAACACCCTGAGTTCTATCTCCAGTACCACTAAAGTAAAGAAGGAACTATAACCCCAGCACTTCAGAAACTGACACTAGAGAATTGCCATGAGTTAGAGGCCAGCCTGGGCTACATAAACTAATTCAAGGCCAGCCTGCAAATATGTAGCAGACCCTGTCTTAAAACAAACAAACATTGTGAGTTCAAGACCAGGCTGAAGTATATATGGAGACTCTGTCTCAAAAAAATAAAAAAGGAAAGAAGGAAGGAGGTAGAAGGGAGGTAGAGAAGAGGAAAAAAGTAGAAAGCAAAGATGCATGCAAATTCCACACTGGGAAAAAGATAATCAAGCAAAAAAAAAATCTTTCCCTAAGGTACAAGAAGACACTGTTTGCTTAAAGGGAAAAGGAATTGAGATTACCAAGAAATTCTGGGTTTAAAATTCACATTACCCAAGTGGATTTCCCTAGACCTCTCCTCTATTAAAAAAAAAGTAATCACACATTGATAGTCTCTATAATTCTCACCAACCCTCTACTTTTTTTTGAGACAGGGTCTCACTGTGTAGTTTACTTTTTTTTAGAGACAGGGTCTCACTGTGTAGTTTACTATGGAGCCCAAACTGGCCTCAAACTTATGGTGATCCTTCAGCCTCAGCCTCCTGAATTCTGGCATTACAGGAGTGCACCGCCAAACCCAGTCAAGATATTATTTATTAACCCCTTATTTTATAAAAGAAAAAACAGCTTCAGAGCGATTAAATCCGATACATGCTCTTGGCGTAAGAAAAACCAGACGGTTTTTAAATTATTTTCAAAATGCAAAAAATAAATTGAGTGTCTAGAACACAATCTAGTAATACCTCTAGTATCTCTGTAACTGAAAATAACAATACAGCTACAAAAACTGATAGTTGCCTAAAATCACCTTCACTCACGTTATTCAAGGTCACCTTCATTACAAATCAAGTAAGGAACTTAATTTTTCTCAATATATAGAGCAGGACTCAAATTTCCCTGCACCTGCCTAACTTTCAAATAAGATTTTTTAAAATGACCACGATTGCTTTCAGGCCAGATAATATTCAGTTAACAACCTACAAATAACGTCAAAGCTACCACTTATGTTATCACTGTACGGATGACTCCGATAGCAAAAAAGAGCTGGGAAACGAAACAAAAACACTGGGAAAGAAAGCCAATGCTAAGGAAATTTTCCCAAGGACGTTAGACGAGGTAGGACATAAAGTATCTAGAATATGGATGTCGTTGGTGAGTAAAGGGCACGAGAGACAACGGGAGTGTGGGGGGGGGAAGACTATTATAATTGACCACAATTTTTGCTCACCTGGAAGACGACTTAATGCGTTTTTGGCCAAGGGAAACATCGTGGAGCTCAAGATGAAACAGCGGTTACTGCAGCAGCTGTTTTGTTGCAAATTACTTCCAGATACCCTTGCAAAGAGCCCTGAAAAACAAAATGGCTTCCTGAAGAGATCCTTAATGAGATTTGATATAATCTCGCGAGATTTGTAAAAAAAAAAAAAAGAAAGAAACCTATAGAAATTCTAATCCTCTTTACCGCGAGGGAAAACAAAGGACTTTTGGGAGATGTAGTTTGAAGCTTTATAAATGCCTGTAGATTGTAGTCAATAAAGAATGAACATACTCCTTGAAGCAAGGTTTAGGGCTCTCCTGAGTGTGGAGAGACTGATCCTCCTCCAGTAGCCTAAGGCACCGGTTCGTCTAATGTCTTTACTTTTCAAAATTTGTGTCTCTTTTTAAACTTTGTTTGTTTTTTCCTTGTTTTTTGAGACAGGGTGTTGCTGTGTAGTCCAGACTGGCCCCCAACTCGAGGCAATTCTCCTGCCTCAGCCTCCCAAGTTCTGGGAATATAGATGTGCACCCAGCACGTCTGCCTAACTTTTAATTTTAAAATAACTCCCAAATTTAGGGAAAAGGTGTAAGAAGATTAAAAAGTATTCCTAGGGGTGCAAACATAACACAGTGCTGCAATCCATGCTGACATATTCGAGGCTATGGGATCAATCCTCAGCACAAATAAAGTAAAATAAAAAATTTAAAAATCCTAAAACATCACATATAAGATACATATGTAATAAAGCAAACTCAGTGACCTGCTGATTGTGAAACTTTGGTGAGTGTTCATGGTATAGCTCTTTCAATTTCTCTGCATTTTGGGATAGTATCACAAATTAAATATTAGGGGCAGAGAGGCAAGAACTTTTTTTTGGAACAAGGGTTTGAACTCACAACCTCATACTTGCTGTTAGGAACTTATGCCACTAAGCTAAATCCCTGAACCCTGAGGCAAGAACACTTGTATGGGCTGACTGTGGTGATGCACACTTGTATTTCCACCACTCACTCAGGAGGCTAAGACAGGAGTCTCAGTGAGTTTGAGGTCAGCCTGGGGTACATAGTACATTCAAGTGCAACCTATACTTTGTCTCAAAAAACAAACCAGCAAAACTCTTGCATGCTCAGTTTTTTAATGTTTTTTTGTTGTGCTTTGTTTTGCTTTTTTTTTCCTTTGAGACAGGGCCTTGCTGTGTAGTCCAAGCTAGTTTTGGACTCTCTGTGTAACCCAGGTTGCCCTGGAACTTGAGTCAATCCTCCTGCCTCACCCTCCCAAATGGTGGGATTGTAGGCTTGTGCTACCATGCCCAGTTTTGTATATCCATTACCTGGGTGCACCAATTGGTTTTATTTTTCTATTTCTGGTTTGTTTTTTTGTTTGTTTGTTTGTTTCTGACAGGGTCTCACCATGTAGCCAAGACTGGACTCCAAATCACAAACCTGCATTGGGATCAGTGCAGAGATGTAGGGCCATTTGACAATAATTTGCATACATCATTCACCATTACCTGTTAATACTTCAGGGTTCATCTCCTAAGTGTAAGATACCCTATCCCCCACACCACTGCTTTACACTGATTATTGAACCAAGGGCCTTCACACTAAGGTATGTCCCCAGCCCATTTTGTTATTGTTAATTTTGAAACGAGGACATGCTAAATTGCCCAGGAAAGTCAGGCATGGTTGCACACACCTATAATCCTAGAATTTGGGAGGCTGAAGCAGGAGCATTGTGGTGAGTTTGAGACTAACCTGAACTACATAAGGAGACCCTGTCTCCAAAATCCTAAATAAAGAAATAAATAGCCCAGGCAGGACTCAAACTTGCTATCCTCCTGCCTCAGCCACCAAAGTGCTGGGATTGAAAATGTATGCCATTATACATGGCTGGATACTGTCTTACATTACCACAGTGTAAAATTCAGAAAATGTTTTGATACAATACAGATCTTATTCCAGTTTCACTAATTCTTCTAAAATTTTGACCCAGAATTCAATCCAAGATAGCTGGGTTTGTAGCACAAGCCTGTAATCCCAGCACTCAAAATGCTGAAGCAGAAGGATCACCATGAGTTTGAGTCCAGCTGGGTTATATAGTGTGTTTAAGACCAGCGTGAACTGCATAGGGTGACCCTGTCTCAAGAAAACAAAAACAAAAACCCTCCATCTAAGACCCTGCATTGAATTTGGTTGTCACATGTCTTTTGCCTCTTTTAAAATTTTACAGTTTCTCAGTCTTTTTTTTTTTTGGTATCAGGGATCAAACTCATGACCTCATGCTTGCTAGACAGATGCTTATGCTGCTGAGCTAAATCCCAGCCCCTAGTTCCTCATTCTTTGTCTTTTATGTCATGATTTTTTCTCAGTACAAGTAAGCTTTGCACTCTCATTTTTTTTTGGTACCAGGAATCAAACTCAGGACCTTGCATTGGCAATACAGATGCCTCTGAACTACATCTCTGCCCCAAAATTAGTCTATTTTTTTGGTACCAGAAACCGAACTCAGGACCTTTCACTTGCCAGGTGTTGTAGTCAGGGATAGTACAGAGAACAATTAGATTCAGGACACAAAAATCAATGTTATTATTTTATGATGGTCATCCAGAGTTAAACATAAGAAAGTGCAGGAAATCTATCCACAACACTAAAGATATAGAATATTCATCCAAGGACCTGGATCTCACAGCAGTGTCCTAAATGAGTCCAGATGAAGACTTAGAGCCTATGACAATGCCTCCCACAAGTCCAACTGGAGGTCTAGAGCCCACAAGAAGGACTCATGCCAGTCTGTTGTATGGATCTGTGCTTGGAAGGCCCAAAGTTCAGTGATAGAAGCTAGAAAGTCTATGCCAGCAGGGTGAAGAAGCTGTGCTGGTAGGTTGAGGGTTCTATACTGGAGACAAGAAGTCACGTTTGTAATGAAGACCAGGGCTCTCCTGAAAAGCACCATAGCCATCCTCAGTGACACAGAAGTCCCAAGTTCCTCCAATAATAAGAATAGTTGAACCTTGCCAACGTGCTTTGGAGGAAACGTGGCCAACAGGGAAGGGGGCTGGGGCCTGCACTGTAACCTGTGTGGAGGAAGCCAGGGCCATGACAGGAGAAAGAGGCAGGAGGAGGACCCCAGCCCAGAACCCTGAGAGCACTGATCCAGGAGAAGGAAAAACAAGGGAGACTGAGGGCGGCAAACACGCAACATCAGACATGGCTTCAATGGAAATTAAGAGATATCTTCAGGACCTTGTAGATGAGCTCAAAACTGAAATATTAAATCAGGTAAAGCAAGATATGAGTAGAGTAATAAAAGAAATGCTCTCAGGAAGCATCTCTTAGGATGATACAGATGGAAGAAGGGAGGAGAACAAAAAAAGGAGAGAAACATTCGATAAAGAATATAAAGAAAATATAGAATACATGAAGCAGATCCAAAGAAATTACCAGGAAATTAAAAACTCCATTGAAAGCTGGCAAAATTCCTTAAAAGAAAATAAGGATAGACTATCAAAACTTGAAGACAAGTTTGCAATGTGTGATCATGAATGATCTCTTAAAAACAACAAGGAAACAGACAGTAACAATACAAAGGCTAGAAGATGACAAGAGAATCTACAATTTAAGAATAAGAAATGTGAATGAAGAAGCAGGAATAAATACAGGCAAATTACAAAGGCTATTCACAGAAATAACTAAGGAAAACTTCCCAAGCATGGGAAAAGAAAATGACATTCGGTTATGTGAGGCATACAGAACACCAGCCACCTACAACCAAAACAGAGCTACACCCAGACATATAATAATCAAGATACCAGAAATTCAATATAAAAACAGAATATTAAAAGCCATCAGAGAAAAGAAACAGATTACCTATAAAGGTAAGCCCATCAGAATCACGGCTGATTTCTTGACACAGACCATCAGATCAAGAAGAGCTTGGAGTGAAGTCTTCCAAGCCCTGAAAGAAAATAACCTCCAGCCCAGATTGATGTACCCTGCAAAACTGTCACTAGAAATTAATGGAGAAACAAGATGCTTCCATGACAAAGAAGAATGGGGGAGTTTGTCACCAACAATCCAACCCTACAGAGAATACTGAAGGACATTCTAGAGAGAGAGAAAAAAAAACACTAGGATTTTAGGAACAGTGGCAGAAAGTCCTCAATGAGTGACGCAGCAGTAGAATGAAAGAGAAAACTAGACAAACAAAGGCAGAAAAATAGCATATCAGAAATGAGGCAGAGAAGGATAACTAGAATCACTAATATAGATGGCCTTGATACACTATATTGTTAATAGTGAATTTAAAAACCACATTACTCACACTACTCAGCTTAGATGTATTATATTCTGTTCCAGTCATTCTACCTGCACTAGATTTGAGGGCACAGACAGTAATCCCCAAAATAACAGGATATAGTGTGGTAATCATCCTTAATTTCCTATTAACTTAATATAAAGCTCTGTTACACCTACACTGTTTTATCATGACTGATCAGAATCGAATCTGGTTTGTTGGATCACTGTTTTGTATTGATAGATTTTATTCAAAGCTGTTATAATTGATAGTATCAAGTCTGAGAGTATAGGCAACTGCACTTAAGATGACAAGATCCACTAGAATATCCACTATAGTTTGATTATAACCTGCCTTTGAAGTTTTATACTGTCTCCAATGTTTTATTTTTACTAATATTGTTATTTACTGCTATACTCAATTATACTGCTATATTCAATTATGCCTGATGATATAGACATTCTATTGAAGATAATAAGAAACAACACAGTAATCATTGTAGATCACCTTGTACTATGGTTTTATATGACTTTTTGGTTTCACGTTTTTATAGGAATTTGTTTTGTTTTGTCTTGCTAATTTTGTTTCTCCCTCTAATACAGAAAGGATAGAAATACATGTAGCGATTCATACATATGTAACTGTTTACACTCTCACTGTTTGACTATCTACTTTTATGCTTTTATTTTTTAACTTGAACAACTATTTCTAAAAGGACACTATGTAATTTATTAACTAGTGATTTCTTATTGTTTATCTTTTTTTGGAATTCTGTATTATCTCTAACCTTTACATGCTTTTGTTTCTCTTTAAATAAAAAAAAGAAATAAGAACGTGGTTAAAAAAAATCTTAAAATAAAAAAGAATAGTTGAGTACGTGCCAGAAAGCCAGCATAATGAGTTTTTCCTGGAGATTAAATGGCACATGTCTTCCCCTCCGGAGCCTAGAAGCAATGCTCAATATCAGGACCAGAGCTCCCCCAAAGTGAATCACAGCCATTCTTACCAACAAGATCCAGAGTTCCTCTGATGACAATGATTGAAATCACACTAGATAAACTAGTCATGATGAGCTCCTCCAGGAGAACCAACGGCTCAAACAGCAACACATAGGAGAACCCAAAATGCCCCTGCTTCTCCTTCTCCATATCTCTATTTATGCTGGACACTTTCCTTACATGGAACATCTATACTCAGCAACATGCTGATTTAATTCCGCTGGTGTTAAGTTGACCACCAGTTTTTAATCCATAACACCAGGCAAACACTTATGCCACTGGGCTACATCCCTGGCCCTACACTTTCAATTTTACATATGAAGAATGTGAAGTGCAGGATCCTTAAATGATTCAGATCAAGGTCAGATCTAAATCAAGATCAGGCAGTTTTAAGTGGCAGAATTGGTAATTGCCTGACTTCACAGGTCTGTGCTCTGTAATAATTTTGAAGAGCACAGTCCAGTTATTTTGTAAAGTTTCCCTTGATTTGTGATTCTATGATATTTCTTCATGATCAGATTCAGTTTATGTACTTCTGGCAGGAATACTATACAACTGATATGTTTTCTCAGAGCATTTTATCAAGAGATATATGAGGTTGGGTTGTCTCATTACCGGTAATGCCAGTTTCAATCATTTGATGAAAGTAGTGCCCTCAGCCAGGCCTGGTGGTGCATGCCAGCAGCACACACGAGGCTGAGGCAGGAGGATCCCTGAGAGGTCAAGACCAGCCTGGGTTACAAAGTGAGCTCAAGACCAGCCTGAACTGCATTTTGAGACCCTGTCTCAAAAAGACAAAGAAAAAGAAAAAAAAAGGTACAGCTCTCTTGTCACCAGGAAGTCAGGCTCTGATATTGCAAGGAATCCTCTCCCACCCCCTGGTCCACTGTCCTTTGTGCCTTAGTCAAGACATGTAAGCAAACCAGGCATAGTGTTGCATGCCTGTAATCCCAGAATTTGGGAAACTAAAGCAGGAGGATCACTGCAAGTTTGAGACCAGCCTGGACTACAAAGTGAGCCCATAGCCAGCCTGAACTGCATAGTGAGACCCTGTCTCAAAAATACAAGCAAGCAAAGAAACAATATGTAAGCAGCTGTGCAGAAGTATAGAAAAGGCTTATTGTAGAGCAGATATGGAGAGACTTACCCCTTCAGAGAAGTCCTGCCATTCCACATAGGCATCTGATCCCAACAGGAGTTTAAAAATTTGTTTGTGCATGCAAGAGTTACTCCAGGGATTCAGGGGCTATAATGATTATGATGCACTTCAACATTTTTCTTAGAGGTCACTTTGGAGTTGTCAAATGTCTTCTTTGTTCTTTTCAGATGATCAATATTTCCTCAGGGTCCTTATTCATGTAAGAAATTTTGCAAAGAAATTTACAATAGATAAATTTTAATCTAAATCAGGTCTCATCACAAGAGAGAAGACAAGGATCATTAAAGAATGATCCCCTTTATGGTGTCAGTGGCCATAGGTTATGGAAACCAGGAATACCATATGCCTTCTTCTAGAAATAGGAACCCTATGCCTGTGAGCTTGAGACCCACTACAATAAAAGATTACAGATGTATTATACACAGGGGTCTTTTTTTTCTTCACTTATCTATGACTGGCAAAGCATGCTATCTGGACTCCCTTTGCCTCTCAGGCCTGCTAATGCCTAACTATTGGCCTAATACTGTTGAGTTCTACACTATAAAGTTACTGTTTTTTCCTTTGAAATAAATAAGTGACTTGAAAGAATACATCCAGATTATGTGACTATCTTGTTTGTTTTGTTTTGCAATACTTGAAATTGAAACCAGGGCCTTATGCATGCTATGGCAAGCACACTACCACTGAGTCACACTTTTACCCCCACATCCTATTCTTTATCAAACTTTCACCCACTGAGATATATTCATTGATTTTTTTGTCTAAGTCACTTATTAATGTGAACATTGTAAAAAGTGACTAACTCTTATCATTTCTTCTGTATACAACAGTAGTTATTTTACTAAGAAAGAATTTTATTTTCTTCTGTTTACTTTTTCATTATCAGCATGGATTCACATATGTGATAGGTTACAATTCATTACTGTCATCATTTATTTTAATGAAGGTTAACCCCAGACATCATCTGCTGTGTCTTTTTATTTTCTGACTTCAAATTAAGCTGAATCCTGTGTCTTTTTATTTTCTTTTATGTGAAAGTGATTGTGTGTGTGTGTGTGCATAAGAGAGGAAAGGACCCCAAAGAGAAGAGATGCAAGGTGAAAATACTACAGCCTCTTAAATCCATCTCTGCAGGCTGGACACTTCCTGTTAAATCTCAGGCCATCCTGTGTTTTGTCCTCATCACCCTCAGCTATTTTTTTTTATTTTTGACACAGGGTCTCACTAATCTGGCAAATTGCCAAGGCTAGGCCTAAATTTATGATCCTCCTGTCTTCCAGAGTGCTGGAATTACAGTTATGTGCCACTAAGCCCCACAGAAAACTTTTTTTTAAGTCCTGGGTCTTGAACCCAGGGCCTCACACATGCTAAGTACAGAGGTGCTTTATCACTGAGCTACCTTCCAAGCCTGATTTAAAAAAAATTAATATTTGAGTCCTCTTTTATCCAATGTTCCTGGCATTGTTTCTGTAACAGAACATGTTCCACACATTCTTTTTTTTTTCCTCTTTTTGAGACAGGGTCTCGCAATGCAGTTCAGGCTGGCCTTGAGCTCACTTTGTAGCCCAGGCTGGTCTCAAACTCACAAGGATCCTCCTGCCTCAGTCTCCTGAGTGCTGGGATTACAGGCGTGAGCCACCATGCTCAGCCTGTTCCACACATTCTTGCTCATATTTTCTTTAAAAAAATTTTCCCTCAGTGACATTGTTAAGTATATTTCTGCTTTCCTACTCTTGCTGTATATATTTTTTTCAGGGAAGGTCTTGGTGTATAATCCAGGCTGGCCTCAAACTTGCAGCAATTCTCCTGCCTCAGCCTCTCAAGTGCTGGAGGCATGCACCACCACACCTGGCTCTGATTTCATCTTGATTTGAAGTACTTTGGAGGCAGAATGAAAGGCAAAATTCCTCTCACTTGTCTGGGTTCCATTCTTATTGAATATTACAGGAAACAGTCGAAAGTCAAGAAGTGGTTGTCAGTCAGGCTGGATGTCAGCCAATTAATCTTTGTGAAGCTTTCTCTTTCAACATACCAGGAAGGGACCTCTCTTCTCTTAGAGCTAGTTATATTATCCTTATGGTTGACTATATCCCAGAAATAACTTTTGCAGGTGGGGGGTGGGGTGGACAAGATGTGGTATAAACCAGGTATGACGGTACACACTTGTAACCCCAGCACTCAGGAGGTTGAGGCAAGATCACCATGAATTTGAGGCCAGCCTGGACTACACAATGAGACTCTGTCTAAAAAAAAATGAAGGTCCGGAGCTTTAGCTTAGTTTCTCAAGCTTTTGCTTGCTAAGTGCAAGGTCGTGAGTTTGATCCTCTGCACGCGCGCGCGCGCGCGCGCACACACACACACACACACACACACAGAGAACGAACGAAAAAAGTGGATGTTATCCGAGCGTGGAGGTGCACGCCTGTAATCTCAACACTTTGAAAGCCTGAGGCAGAAAAACCACGCATTAACGTCTTGGATGGTTTAGCAATTTTGCGAGACCTGTCTTGAAATAAAAAATTTAAAAATGGGGACTGGGTGAGAAGTCCTGGATTCAATCCCCAAAACCGTAAGGGGGGGAAAATGGCTGTAAAGACTTCTACGTGAGTCTTTGGGAGAAAGATTTTTGGGTGAAAGATCCTGTTTTGCTAACCTCATGGCATTTTGAACGCCAAAAGAGCCGCAGCTGTTCGCTACTGCGCATGCGAGTTTTAAAAGCCACTTAACGCCGCTTTAGGAAATGGGCGGTCCATTATTTTTAGCAGACCAATGAAAAACCTCCAGATTATCCTTTTTCAATTGGTTAACAAGAACCAATTAGAAGTGAACTGTCCTTTAGGGGGCGTCTGGCTGTAGCGCGTCGTGACGTAATGTGAGGGGTCCACTGTCGGGGCCGAACGGAACCAATGAGGAAAGTGAAGGGATTGGTCGGCCTGTTCTCACGCCCCACCCTAGAACGGTACTGAAAGAAAGTTTCGCCTAAAAGAGCTAGAGGAACGAACATGGCAGCGGTTAGGCTTTTGTGTGCCTCAGCGACCGCGGCGTTGGCTCTGCAGCTCATTTCCCAGGTTCCCTCTGCCTCTGCCCAAAGAAAGAAGGAGGTAAGGATGCAGTTCCCAGCAACAGGGGATTTTCCCAGTGTTTGGGGCTTAAAAGAATTTGTTTACTCTCTGTGCCCTTTTCCCCGCCAGCTTCTGTGCCTTTGGTGTTTTTAATTCATGTGTTTTCCGAGTTTTTGGTTTCCTCAGGGGAAGGAGCTGTAACTCTTCGTCTTCTGAGGATGTAGAGTCAGAATAGAATAGGTTGTAACCTGGCTTCTATAGGCCTGTAAATGAACATAGCTACAAGTTTTGTCACTTCATTGAGTTTGAACCCATTGGATGTTGGGGATGACGACTTCGATTTTAGGTCCAGAGAGCAGAATCAATATAACAGTCTTTCTGCTGCTGGCACATGTAACTCCCTCATAGATATATAAGAGGTGCCTGTTTTCTAGCATTTTTCTCATAAGGAAGTTGAGAATTAGACCACAATAAAATCATTCCAGATTTATTACATTTTCCAAAAAGTCACGCAACAAATATCAAGCGAACTAGGCACAATTCTAGGCACTTGATGCACATAAATGAACACAACTAAATAATTTTTCTGGTAGAAATTACAGGCTTTAGGAAGTGAAGGTACATTGTTCTTTACTCAGCGTTAAGCAGCCCCAGCAAACGAGTTTTAACATTGTGTTTTGAAATGTTTGAGACCAAGTCATATATTTGTAGAGCTTTAAAAAGATAGTAGTAGCATTATTTATACTCTCTAATTTTATGGAGAAGAAAAACTGAGCCCTGGGTTTACATATTTAACTATTGCAGGAAGACTAAAGCTCTAGGTCAGTCTTTCTTAGGCTATTTCCCATACATTCCGTGCTTCCTGTAGTACAAAAACCCTGTATTCACACTTGTAAAATAACAGTTAAATATTTCAGATGCTTAACTTATGCTGAAGAAGCTATCTTTTTATGTTTCTGTGTGTTTGAAGTATTCCATAAAAAGAAAAACTAAGATAATAAATTTAAACAAATTATTTAGATTTAGCAAAAAGTAAAAATACACAATTACTGAAGATGGTGAAATGATCACCGGAGCGAGAACTAAAAATGGATGTTCTTTTTGGAAAGAGTGTTAAGCTTATGAAAAACAAGATCAGAAAAATGCATAATTTTATACTCTAGAAAACTTTTTTTTGTCTCTTTGAGACAGGGTCTCTCTATACAGTTCAGGCTAGCCCTGAGGTCACTTTATAGCCTAAGCTTGTCTCGAATTTGCAACGATCCTCCTGCCTCAGCCTTCCAAGTGCTGGGATTACAGGCCTGAGCCACCACACCCGGCTAGAAAACTGTTTAAAAAAAAAAAAAACATATGCCTGGCGTGTGGGGGGGTGTAGCTCAGCAGCATAAGTGCCTGCTGGGCAAGGGCAAGATACCGATTGATTCAATTTCTGGCACCAAAAAACAAACAAAAACAAACAAACAAAAAATGCCAGGCATGATGGCCCATACACAATCAAAGAGCTCTGGAAGGCTGAGGCAGGATGATTGCAAATTTCAGCTCATCCTGGCCAATTTATTGAAACATTATCTCAAGACTAAAAGAACAATGATAATAAAAAGGACTGGGAATGTAGCTCATAGTGAAGATCCTAGGTTCAATCCCCAATACCACAAAAATATAAAATAAAAGCTCACATATGTAATTGTGTCTGTATGTATAGAGAGATCTCTATAAAGTTACATGGCCCAGCCTCACCACACAGCATATGGGTTCAGAAAATTAAACAATTCAAAAAAAAAAAAAGGATACATAGCAGTCCCTTAACATTGGCTATCTCTGGGCAGGGACAGTTGTTAGTGTTTATGAAAGAAATGCTTTCAAGTTTTACCTTATATACTGGTATTGTCTGAACTTCTACAGTGATCATTGTTTTTTTTATTTTTATTTTATGTGGAGTTTGTTTTTGTTTTTTTGAGATAGGGTCTCCCTATGTAGTCCAGACTGGCCTTGAATTCACTAACCCAGGCTGACCTCCCAAGCGCTGAGAGTGCTGGGATTACAAGCCTTTGCCCCCATGCCTGGCTCTCATTGTTTGTTTTAAATAAAGAGGTGAAGTGTTTGTTTTGAGGCAGGGTCTTGTTATTTAGCTAAGGCTGATCTTGAACTCCCTGTCCTCCTGCCTCTGTATCTTGAATGCTGAAGTTACAGGTTTGTGACACCATGCCTGGAAAGATGAAAAGCTTTTCTAAAGCTGTTTACCAGTGAAATATGGTTATTCGATTACTTTTTAATCAAAGTGGAAGCAAAAGTGCCAAGCAGAAAATAGATAATTTTTTAAAAGGAAGCAACATTGAAATGTGTGTGTGTGTGTGCATGTAGTGGTACTGGGGATTGAACCCAGGGCCTTGCACATGCTAGGCAATCATTGTATCAACTGAGGGACATTCCTGGCACTGAGTATTGTTGTTTTGCTTTATGTGGCATTGGTGATTGAACGTAGAGGCACTCTACAGTGAGCTGCATCTCCAATCATTGTTTTATATTTTGATTTGAGATAGGGTCTAACAAGATTGTCCACACTGATCTCTAACCAGCCTCTTGCTTCACCTCCCGAGTTGCTGGGATTATAGATGTGCACCAGCAATCCTGCCTGAATTGTATATTTTAAAATCATGAATATGGTGGATTTTATGTGATTAAAATTTACCTCAACTTAATTTTTTTAATTTAAAAAAATTACATTCTATTTCCCATCCTTTCATTCCCACTATTCAGACTTGCATTGTTCTTGCAAATATATTGCAGTGATTAACAAGTTGTCCTCTAGTCTACTCTTTATAGTGTTGCCCAAAGTGTCAACACAAAGTCAGAAAACACTTCTTAACTGATTTTGCGCAGTTTTAAAAGGGTTTCTTTAACCTGTTTGTGGTCCAAAGTTCTTCTGTACTACTCAGTCCTGAATTACCTAACTTCCTTGATTTTGGTATACTCTTGCAAATGCCTGCACATGCAGGACATCTGCTGGAGTATCTTTTCTTCTCTTACCCTGTCACCTGAGGGTTCTTACTCTTCAAGTCTTTCCTTAGTTTTTTGTTTTGTTTTTCTTTTTGCAGTACTAGGGGATTGAACCCAGGGCCTTTGCACTGAGCTACATCCTCAGCTTTTTTAAAATGTGGAGACAAGGGCTTGCTAAATTGTTGAATTGCCCAGGGTGTTTGAAAACCTGTAACCCTGATGCCTCATCCTCCCAGAGTATTGGGATTACACACATGTGCCCCCACACCCATCTGTATTTTACATTAAATAATCCCTGTTCCTCAGCCAAACTTCTTGGTTTCCCCAGTTGAATTACATAAATTTAGCATGTCATATTGTTATAGTTTGTATACCAGTCTCTATGTGTGTATGTTACTAGGAATGAAACCCAAGATGTCACACATACTAGTAAATGCTCTACCACTGAGTTCTATCCCCATTCCCTTTTTGTTTTTGAAACACCCATAATCCCAGCTACTTGGGAGGTTACAGCAGAAATACCATAAATTCAAGGCCAGCCTGGCCAATTTATGTGCCCCTGTCTTAGGGTAAAAGGGCAGAGGAGATAATGGTGCATAAATGTGCCACTGGGTTCAATCCCCAGTAGTGAAGCAAGTAAAATTAAAAAAATACTTTGGGATGGAGCTGTACCACTATGGTAGAACAGTTGCCTACATGTACAAGGCCCTGATTTGAACTCCTGGCACTACAAAAAATAATGAAAATATACCCCCTAAATTAATATGATTGAAATTCACTAGGCATCTTATTGTCTACAGTTAAATGGACTGCTACCCTAATCATTTCATTATTTACACCTTTAATATTGTTTTTCTTTTTTTAATATTGTGTTTATTGGAACATTAATTTATCTGTTATTTGTAGAATGCCTTCTACATGCCAGGCTCCATGATATACATGCATTATCTATATCTTCAGATTAACACTCCAGAGTAAGTATTAACCTTTTTTAAAAGATGAGGAAATTGAAACTAAGCAAGAAAAATTGAGCCTTGCCCAAAGAAGTAGCTCTAAGGTGCTGAACTGAGATTTCCTGGCCTGACTCTAAAGCCTGTGCTATCCATAAGGCCACAGAATCTTTCTTTTGCAGTGACTGGTTTTATTTTTGTGGTGTTACTTTCCCACTGTAGTAGGAGGCAAGTTTTCTGCTTTCAAATCTGGTAGTTTCTGAGATAGGTTTTCCCTAAGTTTCCCAAGCTGGGTTGGAACTTTTTTTGTTGTTTTGTGTTGGGGTTTTTTGAGACAGAATCTCACTGTGCAGGTCAGGCTAGCTTTGAACTTATGGTGGTCCTGCTGCCTCAGTCTCCCAGAGTTGTGGAATTACAAGGATGTAGCACTGCTCCCCATAAAAATGTCTGTCTTTGGCTTCTGTGACAATTAAATGTGATGAACTCATTCCATAAACTACCTAATGAAGTGCCTTGCATAAGATGTTAAAGTCAGGCATGGTGGCTCATGACTTTTTGTTTTCAAAAATAAAATCATCTGCTTCAATTAGCAAGAAGGCTGTTACTAGAAGAAGCTCCTGTGACATTGCTTTGAGAACTGACACATGAAAATATCTCAAGTGTTAAAAACCTTGCAGTTGTTTTTTGTTTTTTTGTTTGTTTTTTTGAGATGGAGTATTGCTATGTATGTTATGGGGCTGGCCTTGAATTCACTTGTGACAAGCCTCCTACCTCAGTCTCCTAAATGCTGGGATTACAGGCTTGCAACACAATGCCCAGCTAAAACCCTGTAGTTCTTTAGAAGATATTTTACTGTAGAGAAAGAAAGTCAGTAGCCTTTACAAACAAATTGAGCTGTCCATAGTGGCGTTTTCATGTAATCCCAGCACTCAGGAAGGCTGAGGCAGGAGAATTGCCATGAGTTTAAGACCAGCCTGGACTACATAGCAAGACTGCCTCAAAGCAAACAGAATAAATTGAGACTCCTTGCAAAAAAAAATCTTGAGGAACAGTGACAGTGATATATTTTAAATATATCCAAGAAATAGGTAAACTGACAGTAGGAACAGATGTCATTTAGGAATTTAAAATGCTCACTTGTCTGCTCATTGTCTGTCTCCTTCAGTAATTATTTATCAATTATGTTTCCAAATCTGTTTGGTCTGAGTCTTAATTTAAGGATAAAGTTGGAAATGTATTACTTACCCGGAAATTATGTTTTAATAACATGAAGACTGATAAATTATTAGAAATGCTAAAAATATGAAGAATGTGTTTCTGTGCTGGGAATTGAACTCACAACTTTGCACTTGCCAGGCAGGCACTTATGCCACTGAGCTAAATACCCAGCCCACAGTATGAAGAATTTTTTTTTGTCTTTTTGAGACAGGGTCTCTGCAGTTCAGGCTGGCTTTGAGCTCACTTTGTAGCCCAGGCTAGTCTCGAACTTGCAGTGATCCTCCTTCCTCAGCCTCCCGAGTACTGGGATTGCAGACATGAGCCACCATGCCCGGCAGTATGAAGAATTTTTAACGATAAACCCTGGTGGTCTAAAGTAAAGATACAGACAAATATGTTTTGGAAGAAAAGTATGCACATTTCAGAGGAATTTAGACTGGTCCTATATAGCTTTATCTGAAATTCAAAATAAATCTGAATGCAGGATCACTTTTACCTCTAACTGTTAATAGGTTCTTGAGCAGGACACAGAAGCTCAAGACTGTAGTGCCATCTCAAGGCTAAGGCAGGAGAAGTGAGAATATAAGCCTGGGCAGCTTAGAACTGCCTCAAAATTTAAAAAAAATTAAATAGCCGCCTATACGCCTTTTTTGGTGAGTGATATCGAGTAACAGTGGGAGAATTTGTAGTTGTTAAAGGCTTGACCTACTTTGCAATAGCTAATCAAAATAACATTTTTTTTGGTACTTGGAATCAACTCACAACCTCAGTCTTGCTAGGCAGGTACTGTGCCACTAAGCTATGTCCCCAGCCCCATGATAACTATTACATAAGCAAGTAGAATACAATTTCACTATGCTTTTTTTTGTTTATGTTGGGGGGGACAAGGTCTCACTATATAGTTAAGGCTGGTCTTGAACTTGCTTATGTAACCTGTTAGAGTATTCTGGCACAATAGAGAAGCAGGAAGTACAAAATGAACAGGTTTGTTGAGTTGAAAACGTGAAAAGGAGCAAACAACCCATGGTGATTGGGCTGTCTCCTACAACTTGATACACGGGCAGAGGGTTCGGAAGTGGCACATGGGGTGGATATTGAGGATGTGTGAGGAACCCATTGCAATTCTCTGTGCATGCAAACAGGAAGGGAAGTTGCAACTAGACCTGAAGAAGAAGCTAGGTGGAAGCATGCTTTTTAAATCTATAATTCAAATAAACCTTGATTAAATGATCTGAAAATGCAAAAGAAAAAGAAAAAAAGATTGTTGTTCAAATAAAAAGGAACAGCTGTTTACAGAGCAGACAAATGGACAAATATGGGCAGATGATTTGTACAATATAAACAGATTGGACAAACAGACAACAGATATACATACAGACTAACAAACATCTTACAAAATCAAAGTGCACTCAAATATATTTGGCCAATTTGAACTATAATAAATAGACTTGTGTTAACCTTTTTGTAGGTTAATTAATAGAGATCCTCTTAAAATAAGAATAGCAGAAAAGGAACCTAATTTATGGCTACTCTAAGATAGGTTGGCGAGGGGAAAAAAGAACATGAATATGAACTAGTCCCTCGGGACCAGCCTGTTTCTAAAGGGGGAATAGAGACTGAGGCTGAGAAGACCGAGTATGGTGAGCTGGCAGGGAAAATGGTGACACAGGTGAACGGGGCAAAGAAGAAGAGCTGTCCAACGGAATAGATGGCTCAGGTGGAGGGTATCGAGAAATCTGAGACTGGGGAGAGAAACTAAAGGAAGGATTAAAGGCCACTGGGAGTGAGAAAGGGGGAAAGGACAATGCATTGGGGCACAGAAACTTCTGGCTAAGAAAGCTGTGGGGTTTGATCTTGGAGATAGGAGGGAGAGGAGGTAAAGACAGGAGATGCATTATCTAAGGGGTCTGGTGGGGAAGAAGGGAGAGTTCCTGGTACAGTAGAATGAGCTAGAAATATTTGGGCCTCTGTACATGACTGAATGAGAGAACACATCCTCAAAGTGAAAAAGGCCTAGAAATGAGAGGTTTCTGCCAACTTGCTGCCATTGTGAGAAAAGTATAAATAAAAGATGAGCTTTTTTTTATAGCCTTCTTGAGGCCAAGAGCACCAAGCTGATGGACCAGGCACCTCAGAGGTGTGTTTTTCGGGGGACAGGAAATGATACCCCGTGACTGAATTATAAGTGAGCTGAGAGAACACCTTCGCCTTGGGATGTTAGAGCTTTAGCTCCCCCCCACCAAGGAACATGGAAGCTGTCCTGAATCACACCTATCAAAAGAAGTCGTCACCTGTTTTGCAAGTGTGACAAGGAAAGTCTCACTGTTCTCATGGGCTGTCACAGATGAGTGTGGGGCGGAGTCCCAGAGAACAAGAGGGTAACAGTTTTGCCTCACGCTGACCTGCCCAAGGATTGTGAAAATTTCTATCTCTGTCCAGGGATGGGAACAGATAGGTTTTCTGATGCAAGTTTGTGAATTTTAGGAATGGAAACAGAAAACCTTGGATGGCAGCTCATCTGTGATGAATGAGGAGGGTCAGTGTTGCATGTGGATTAGTGGCAGCAAATAAACAGGTCCTGGGGAAAGGAAAGGTGGTTCATAGGGGAGCTTGAACTAGGAGTAACTCCATCTGAGTCAGGCACCATAATGTTAAGAGAATTCTGGCACAATAGAGAAGCAGGAATTACAAAATGAAAACAAATGAGTTCCTTTCCACATCCTCAACTCAATAAACCTATTCATTTTGTACTTCTTGCTTCTCTATTGCGCCAGAATACTTTAACAGAACCCAGGCCAGCCTTGAACACACGAGACCCTCCTGCTCCAGCCTCCCAAATGCTGGGATCACAGGTGTGCACCACCACACTCCGCCTGTTTGTTTTTGAGGTAGTGGGAATTGAATCCAGGAGATTTGCACCAAGTTAAATTCCAAGCACTTTATTTGTTTCTTAGTTCATGTTTGCAGTAGCAAACACATTTTTTTATTTTATTTTAAGAGAGAAAGAAAATTTATAAAATAGAAAAAACAAGAAGAGTAGAATACAGATTTTAAAAAAAATAAACATAAAATCGCTAGTTGATATGTTACATATTGTCAATAATAGTTAAAGTTACAAAATCAAAGCATAAAAAATGGCTAGATACTCAGACATTGACAGTACAAACTCTTCTGTTCAATGATCTAACAAAAGCTCAGTATTACAGTCATCTATTTTACACACTGTACATACCATTATATATCCTTTGGAACACTTTCCTTCCTTTTCACTTTTATAATATCTAATATATCTATTATACTTTTATATCTATTATACTTTTTGAATACCATTATTCTGTCTGTTCTTATTATTTTTACACTAGAGAGACAATGCGATATTTACTAATGTGAGTCTTGTTTATTTCACTAATGAGTATTTTCTCAAGTTGCCTCCATTTACCGATAAAGGCCTCAAGATCATCCTTTTTATAGCTGTGTAGTATTGCATTGTATAAAAATGCCACATTTTTTCATTCCACTCTGCAGTTGATGGGCATTTTGGTTGTTTCCAAGATTTAGCTATCAGGCTGGGGATTTAGCTCAGTGGCTTAAGTGCCTGCCTGGCAAGGGCAAGGTCATGAGTTCAATCCCTGGTACCAAAAAAAAAAAGATTTAGCTATCACAAATTGTGCTTCTATGAACATTGGTGCACATATACCACTGTGACATGGCCTTTTCAATTTTTCTGGGAAAATACCCAGGAGGGGAATAGCTGGATTCAATGAAACTTCCAATCCTAATTTTTTGAGGAATCTCCATACTGATTTCCATAGTGGTTGCACCAGTCTGCACTCCCACCAACAGTGGAGCAGTGTTCCTTTTTCCAAACTTTGCAGCCTTGCTAACATTTGTTACTAGCTGTTTTCTTGATGGTGGCCATTCTTTCCGGGGTGAGATGAAATCTCAATGCTGTTTTAATTTGCATTTCTCGAATGACCAGTGATGGTGAACATTTCTTCATAGATTTATTTGCCATTTGTATATCTTCATCTGAGAACTGTGTGTTCCTTTCTGATGCCGATTTTTGGAGAGAGTCTTTGAATTTGGGGGGCTTGATGTTTTTCAGTTCTTTATATGTTCTGGATGTAAGTCCTTTGTCTGAGGGATTGTTCGCTAAAATTCTTTCCCATTCTGTGGGTTTTCTTTTCACTTTGTTGGTGATTTCTTTTGAAGAAGCACATTATTTTTTGAGAAAAGGTTTCACTGTGTTGCCCAGACTTGCCTCCAACTTGCAATCCTCTTATCTGAGCCTCTGAGAGTACTGGTATCATATAGGCCTGTGCTGCCACACCTACCTTCTGGTTCTTTTAATCTGTTGTAGTCCTAGATTTTTCTAATACTTGATCATTACTACCAGGATTAGAGATATTAATGGACTTCCTATTAGTGGGATAATTTTTATTTTTCTTATTTTTGAAACAAGATCTTGCTATGCAGTCCAGCCAGGCTGGTCTTGACTTCAATGTAGCCCAGGCTGACCTCAAACTCATGGCAACCCTCTTGCCTCAGCCTGGCTTTAGTGGGAAGATTTTTAGAATACGTGCTGCCAAAGTGAGCACTCATAGAATGATTTTTAAAAGCCATGCTAATATCATATTTAATTGCATTACTGTTTTTTACTTTATTTGAACAGTTGAAAATAGACTAATATACTTCAAGTAAAAGAGAAATTGTAGATTGAGAATGTTAAGTTTAATTAATGTTTTTCAACATTAAGTTTGTGGTTTGTTTTACATAACTTTATCTGATGCAAATTAGAAACTTTGAATCAGTATTGTTTTTAATGTGTAAACCTTCCAGTGGTAGCCAGGCATAGTGGTCCACACCTATAATCCTAGCACTTGGGAGGCTGAGGCAAGAAGATCACTGCAAGTTTGAGGGCAACCTGAGCTACATAGTGAGTTCAAGGCCAGTTAGAACTACAGAGCAAGACCCTGTCTCAAAAAAGCAAAAACAAAATATTACCCATTGAAAAAAGTGTTTGCAATAAATAGGACTTGATTTCAATTCAGTTCTTGTTATTGGGTTACTGAATAGTTCTCATGATAAACCTCTTTTCTATACCAGAATCTTTTGGTAGGGGGGGTACCGGGGATTGAACTCATGACCTTGCACTTACTAGGCAAGCACTTAAGCCACTGAGCTAAATCCCCAGCCCCCCATACCAGAATCCTTAAAATATGTTTGTAACTAATAATATTATTTTTTAGCTGATACATTACATATTGTCTTCTTGGATATAGTTGTTCAAGTTACAAAATTAAAGCATACAAAGTGGACATTCAGTGAGGCTACAAACAGTTCTGTTCACCGATCCAACAAAAATTTAGCAACATGGTTATCAATCCTACACACTTAATTATACATGTAGTTATATCCTTATCCTTTAGAGCACTTTCTTTTCCTCCTTTTGCTTTTTAAGTCCATTATCTGTTTAGTAATATCATGTTTCAGGTTGCTCAGTACCTTACTGATAAGTTTTGTTGTTATTTACTTTTTTAATTTTTTCTTAATTCTTATTTATTTTATTTTATTTTATTTATTTATTTTATTTTGAAGGTAGTAAAATACAGCAGAACAAGACAGGACAAAGCCAACTGAGGCAGCGCAGTGAAAATGGTACAGAACCTCACAGCAGGTTACCAGGATACCAGCAATAGGTACAATAGTATATCTGGTTTTCATCACAATACTTGTTCCTTCAATCAGGTAGAGCAATAATTTTAAAGTATTAAATAGGAAATAGAATGACATAAAAGACACTAGTGAAATTTTAATTTTTTCATTTGAAAATTGTTATGTAGGGAGATGAAGGAATATCAAGCAGTTGAATACTGTGACTAGTATAGGGGCAACAAAGAAATGAAAATTTTCATCTTTTATAAGGGGAAGCTAGGGATTAAACCCAGAGTAAAGGGATTATAGGTGTGTACCATTATGCCCGGCTAAAAGAAAAGTTTCAGTAGCCTGCACCTGTTATCAAAGGTACTTGGGAGGCTAAGGCAGAAAAATTTCCAATTTGAGGAAAACCTGGGTGACATAGTGAGACCCCTGTCTTAAAACAAAAACAAACCTCAGAAGTCAGGCTAGGGTGGTACACTCCTATAATTCTAGTACTCTGAGAAGTTGAGGAAGGAAGATCACAAGTTTGAGCCCAGCCTAGGCAATTTAGTGACTTGGTGAGATTCTGTCTCAAAAATTTTTAAAAAGGATTAGGTATGTGAGTGAGTATGAAGGCTCGGGCTTCAGACCTCAGTCACCCCCACACACACACAAAATAACAATAACAGGGCTGGGGATGTGGCTCAATGGTAGAGCTCTTGCCTTGCATGCACAGACCCCTGGGCTTGATATCCAGCACCACCAAAAAAAAAGTTTCAACTGACATTCAACAAAAAGAGAAATTCCTCTATCAAACCATGTAATAGAGAAGGTAAAAGAAGAGGCTCATGAAAGAAATGTCTAAGAATTAAGACAGTTTGAGTTATCTAGAGTATCATATTCTTCAATCTCTTCTGGGAAGACCAGGGGATAATTTCTTATAAGGAACTGTATTTTTCCTATTCATCATTTGAATCACTTGAGGTTTATTTAATTTTACTGTGTTATACATAGAAATTTATATAATACTGCCAAGAGTTTAGCTCAATGGCACAGTGCCTGCCTAGCAAGTTTGAGATTGTGAGTTCGATTTCCAGTACAAAAAAAATTTTAAAAAATATATAAAACATGTATTATCTAACCATAAGAATTAGAATATATGGACCTGGGATTTAGCTCAGTGGCATAAGCGCCTGCCTGGCAAGCACAAGGTCATGAGTTTGATCCCTGGTACCAAAAAAAAAAAAGAGAATATAGAGCTGTGGCCAGGCGTGGTAGCCCAAGCCTATAATTCCAGCACTCAGGGAGTCTGAGGCAGGAAGATTGCTTGTGAGTTCAAGGCCAGCCTCAATTACATAGCAAGACCTTGTCTCACAAAAAAAGGGGTTGGAGATGTGGCTCAGTGTGAAAACTCAGGGTTCAATCCCCAGTACCACAAAAAAGGAATAAACATCCATCGGAAGTAAACTCAAAATAGAGAGCAGTGAATTTGTTCTTATTAAGAGATAATTAATGTTAACATGCATGTATAAATCTAGAAGGTTTTTATACATGTGTATAAAATATATATGAGACAAGATCTCCCTGTGTAGTTGAGGCGGCCAGCCTTGAACTCACTGTGTAGCCCAGGATGGCCTTGAACTTGCTATGTAGCCCAGGCTGGCCTCAACTCTTGGCAATCCTCCTACCTCAGACTCCTGATTACTGATGTTGCAGTTTTATGCCACCACACCCAGCTCAAATTTCACTATGTGTAGTCACTTTTGTTTTTGGGGTATTTAATTTTTTTTGCTTTTATTGCATTAATCATATTTATTTATTTTCAAATCCATTTTATTTCAAACAAAAATTTTAAAAATTTCAAAACACGTCCATCAGGGAGCAACTGGTACATAAATTATGCATTATCATCCCCAAATCATTCATCCAGAGCACAAGACATCTGCATTTAATTGTCCAAACAATGCCAGCACAAATCTTTCTCTTCAATGAACACAAAGAAATCAGTAGTATAACTATCTTAACTATTTTTATATACATATGTATATACAAATACATAGGTTGTTCCTTTCAGCTTCTCACAGCAGTGATTTACATGTACGTGACTGATTTAGGTATGCTCTCAAGTTGGATCCATTTATCTATAAAAGTCTCCAGTTTATCCTCCTTTGTGACTCAGTAGTACTCCATTATGTAAAAATACCACATCTTTTTTTATCCATTCCTAAGTCAGTGGGCATTTAGGTTGTTTCCAAGATCTAGCTATTACAAATTATGTTGCTGTAAACATGGGTGCATATATATCACTATGGTATAATGTTTTTAATTCTCTTGGAAAGATACCCAGAAGAAGATAGCTAGGTAGAATGGAACTTCCAATCCTAGGTTTTTTTTTTAAGAATTTCCACACTGATTTCAATGGTGGTTGCACCAGTTTGCACTCCCACCAACAATGGAGAGGGTTCCTTTTTCCCCACAGCCCCTGCAGCATTTGTTATTGCTTGATTTCTTGATAATAGACATTCTTTCTGGGATGAGGTGGAATCTCAGTGTTATTTTAATTTGCATCTCTCAAATAACCAGTCACTTAGTTTTTTTTTTCTTCTGTTTTTGTTTTTTGGTACTGGGAATCTAACTTCAGGACCTTGCACTTGCCAGCCAGGTGCTGTGTCACTAAGCTGTATCACTGACCCCTAGTCACTTGTTATATATATGGTAGAATTCCATATTATGAAACCTACACTAAACCTACTATTAGCTTTACTTTGGGATGAAACCTAGAGGTCTTTGTGTGTATGTGTTGGGAAGAGGGTACTGGGGATTGAACCCAGTGCTACACACTGAGCTATACTCCAACCCTATTTAAATTGTTTTTATTTTAAGACAGGTTCTTGCTAAATTGCTTGTCATCTGCCTCAGCCTCACAGAGTGCTGAGATTATAGGCATTTGCCACCATAATTAGCCCCTAGCTCCACCTACTTATAGCTAATTTGAAGCATATTGAACAAGCGGACATGGTGGCACATGCTTATACTCCCAGCATGCAGGAGACTGAAGCAGGAAGGAGGAGGATTTCTGGGAGTTTGATGCCAGCCTGAGCTACATAGTGGGTTTAAGGCTAGCCTGAGCTGTATAGCAAAGCCCTGTCTCAAAAACAAAGCATGTTGAATATGTATCAACTCCCCATGATATATTTATTTATTACGTGTCACAAATGTGTACTAATATAGAAAAAAAACCCATGAGTTTGAGGCTAACCTGAGCTACATAGTGAGACCCTGTCTCAAAAAAACAAAATTAAAGAGAGAAATTGTTTGTTTTATTGAGAGGTATGGTTACTATAGAATATATAAAACTGTGAATCCTTGAGGTGGTTTTGTTTTGTTTTGAGACAGTTTTACCATAGTCCAGGCTGGCCTTGGAACTCACTGTAACCCAGCCTGGCCTCAAATTCATGGTGATCCTCCTACCTCAGCCTCCCAAGTGCTGGTATTACATGTGTGTTCCACCACACCAGGCATAAATACTTGTTAAAACTTTACTTTGTTTTCTCAAATAATTCCAAAGAAGAATCTATGATGGTAAATAAAATAGCCAAGTCATGTTTGAATTTGTTGGTAGCTGTTAAATTTAATTTGAAAGTAGAGTAAAACTAATGACATCTTTAAAATATAGGATGAATATTTTAAGAAATGTTCAGTGTCACTGGCCATTAGAGAAATGGCCGAATTAAAACAATTCGACCTAGCTGTCCCCTCTCTAGGTATCTCCCTGAAAGAATTAAAGTCAGCATAGTACAGTGATACATGCATACATGTTTATACAGTGGAAATAATATTTACAATAGCTAAATCTTGGAAGTAACACATATATCTAGCAGCGAATGAATAGATAAAGAAAATATGGTAATTGTATACAATGGAGTACTAACATAGTATAAAAGATAATTTTAAGAATCTGTAGGAAAATGACTTAAAAACATAATTTTGTCCCAGAGTGCATGGGCAGCCTGTTTATTAAATACAGAGTATACATTCACAAATTGAGTGTATAAAATGAATAACTGCACATTTTTCACTCAGAGTCCATGGCATGAATACCTAAGAGGGCCTATAAAAGGCTCAAGACTCCAAATTTCCCTGTCTACTCTTAGGACTATCTCTACCTTGGGCAAAAAAGGAAATAAATCCCCAGGGTTTCAGGACCTCAGACATTTGGGAAAATGGGAGGAAGTCCTGAGCTATAGTGCTTGGGCTTTCTACTCTGTCCTGCCCAGGGAGTGATGGAGACAGAAATGGGGGTGTATAAGCCACAGACAACTTGACACAGAGTGGTCTCTAGTTTGGTAACCCACTGGAGTTGGCACATGCAGAAAAAGAGTGTGGCCCAAGGCTGCCCACAGGAGGAGCTACGTGGGGGATCAAACTCTACCAGCTAGCAGGGCCCTAGATAGTCTAAAGGCTTTGCCTTTGTCCCATTGGATTCACTGAAACCAGCCTAATGTTGGGAGGGGGATACCATGACCTCTATCATGGTTATTTTTGTTGTTGTTACTGAGACAAAATACTTGGTGCCCAAAATGAAGGAAGGAAATATTTATTTAGCTTATAGTTTTTGGAGATTTTAATTTATACTCAGCTGGTTCCAAGGCAGGGTGGTGTAGCTAAGAGGCAGCATTTATGGCAGCTGCTGGTGACAAGAGCAAAAAAGGGAAAAAGCACACCTCCTTCTCTCCCTTATATTTGTATACTGGCTACCTGCCTCTGCGAAGGTGCAGCACTCACACTGCCAATCCCAGCACTAGACAACTAACCAGTCACAAACACTACACTCAGCTGCCTTTAAAAGACCTTCCCCCATGACTGCATAAGTTTGGGGGAACATTTTAACACAAACCATAACAACATCTACTGAGACAGTTCTGTCTCAGTTCTAGAAGGGAATGTACCTTTTAGCCTTATCTACCTCCTGGAAGGCCTCCCTTTAGCCTGGGGCTCAGATAGGAAGGTTAATGTTGTGAAAGGAAGCAGGCACAGAGTGGAAGGGGCAAGGGCAGCTCTCATAGAAAGGCCAATACCCCAGGTTCAGAAGCAGGCCCCACAGTATGAGTTGAGTTCCAGTGAGAGGTGACAAGGGTAGCTGAGCATCTCAGGACCCTCCTGCAATGCAGCAGTTCCTTTGTTTTCACTTTGTTTTGGAGGACTGTGGGTTTGCAATATGGGCATCTATTGCTTACCACTCGCTTTTGTTCCCCAGCTAGACACTAGAAGGGACTTCTGTGAAGAAGCAGAAGATAGCACGGGGACCACTGAAGGGAATGAGTAATGGGTAGTACTAAAGCGTCAAGAAAGTGGGAGCCTAAGGGTGAACCTTTTGTCTTGGCCCAAGTGCCCCCATTTCCCAGGTAGTAGCAGTGGGGCTCTCTTTAATCTCCCAAAGTTGAGAAGGAGGCATCTGGGGAGTGAAATGGGCATCCAAAGGAGGAGAAGGAAGCAGTGGTGATCTTTTCATAGTCTTTTTTTTTTTGTGCTGCCTCTGGGATGGAACTCACATCCTCACGTTGACAGACTGGGGCCTTAGCCAACTAAGCTAAACCCAGGAGCACGTGGTGACCTTTTCAAAGAAGAAACTGAGAGGAGAACAGGAACCCTCTGAGAGGGATTGGAGCTGGGGTGATCCTACTACCATCATGGCTAAGATCTGCATCACAGTATCACCACCAGAGGGCCTGGCAAGTCTTAGGGCCAGAAAGGGTCTCTGGCAGCATATGAAAGAAGAAAGATCTTGGCTAGGATATAGGGACTGCTTAGATCTAACTATTGGTCAAAGCACCTGGGGCCTGCAGTCTAGCTAAGCCCAAAGCTAGGTCTGCCACTGCAGCCTAATCTTAAGCAGTGAGATGGCCTGGAACATGGAGACCTAGGGAAGAAGGCTATGTTGATGAAAGGGGGGTTCCAGAAGTAATGGAGCCATAGAACAGCCTCTACCTAGCACTGCAGCACTCTTTGGTCTCAAGAAGAGCCAAAGGATGAAGGAGGCAATGAAGGCTAGGACCTGTGTCTTCCCTCAACTCAGATGGTGTAGCTGCTTACCAAATGGAGTATCAGTGCTAGGCCAGGCTCCCAGTTAAAGAGGTCTCAGCTCCCTGGGCCACCTCCATTTCATCACCAAACCCAGGCCCATTGTGAAAAGGGTCTCCTGAGGGCACAAAGAAGGGGCTGGAGCCAGACATTCTCTACTTACCACTGGCCATGAGGCCTCTTTTAAAAGAGGGTATTGGGCCCAGATGGCACAGTAGAACAAGGCCCATGGTGTGTCTATGCCGTAGCTGGTGACCCAGCCATTGTATTCCTGCAGATAGCGCAGGTTGAGCTCCCACACACAGTGTAACTTGTTAAATCATGTGAAGGACCTAGAACATGTAAGGCAGACCTAATGCTTTGGGAGTATGAGGTGTACTTTAGGACATTTTGGGAGATGGAATGGTACAGATTCTTCATAGACAAACTGCCATGCTTACCACCCACGGGTGCCTCAAGGTGTGCACTGCAGTTACTCAGGTAGCAGCAGGCAGTTGATGAAGTCCTTGGTCAGATTGGTCACACTAGGCCAGGGATCTCCCAAGTAAGTACTCATCTATGAAGAACTGATGGTACAGCTGGGTACATTTGTCATCCTCAAAGAACACAATGCCATTGAGCAAGATGTGGGCAGTGATGCCCAGCATCCCCATGTCCACAAAGTCAGTATAGGGCTGGTGGATCAGGACCTCAGTAGCAATGTACTGATGTGTGCCACAGGTGATCTTCATTAGGCAGTCCTCACCCTTCTTGCAGACACTAGCCAGGCCAAACTCAGTGATGATTTTGGAGTCAGTGTCCTGGGTGATACTAGAGCAGATTCTCAGGTTTGAGGTCACAATATATGATGCCTAGTTCATGCAGATAATGGATACTGTCCAGCGCTATGTGTAGCACCTTTGTGGTATCACACTCACTAATGGAACCCTTAGCAATGACATAGTCAGCTTGCCATTTGTGGCTATATCTGTCACCATATACACACACTCCTGTGTTTCAAACACTTCCACCAGCTGGATGCTGTTGGTGTGGCACACCCAGAGCAACATGTACAGTTCAGACTTGAACACCTCCCACCCCTCTCAATACTTGGTCTCAATCTCATCCTGATGGCATGTGGCTGACAGGGTGCCTGGTGTTCCACACGTATAATACTTGACTAAAGCTGTTTCCATCAATCAAGGCCTTGGTGTTATACCTAGCTGTCACACATGGGTGGAACTTGGCCCTCTATTTACCCATCCTGGCCATGCATGGTGGTTCTGAATAAGGATTTATATATCTGGTTGGTGGGGCATTGGAGCCAAGTGATGCATATTGAGTGGCAGCTAGAAACCCAGCCTTGACATGCCTCTGATGAAATGCTTGTATGTATCACTTAGTTCCACTAAAGAGTTCCACCATCTTGAAAAGATTCAGCTGCTCAGGAAAGACCTTGCTTATCCCATGGCCTACCATGGATACAGGACATGCTCTGTAGGTAGTACCTCATCTATGCCTTATATGGAGGATGGGCTGTTTGGCATCTCTGTGGTTCTGCAGACATCTCCTGGCCATGGCCACGGCTGCCACTATTGGTGCTGCCATTGTCTACCATCAGCATTGTGACAGAAACAATTATGTTAAGTGGACTAGATCAGATGAAGATACAATACCTTCTTGCTGGCTTGAACCACTAGCCCCATCAGGCTGGAGAGTAATTCATGTACCACTAGTGGTTCAAAGCTGCCTAGCAGCAAGACATATAAATTACATCATGAATGTGTTAAATACTATATGATTTCTCTAATATGAAAAACTCAAATTATAAATAAAGAGCAAAATAAAAGAGAAAATGGGCAGATTGATCTTTTGCAAATGAGGAGACCAAGAGATGGAGGGAGGGAGGAGGGGAGGAAATGTAAAAGAATTAAGATATATTGTCATGCATATGTACCAAATACTCACAATGAAAGTGCATAGTCATTATGCATTACAAACGTACTAATAATTGCAAATTGAGTTTATTAACTGCATATTCACTTTGTCTTTTTAAGATGGTGTTATCTGAAAAGGTCAGTCAGCTGATGGAGTGGACCAATAAAAGACCTGTAATAAGAATGAATGGAGACAAGTTCCGGCGCCTTGTTAAAGCCCCACCAAGAAATTACTCTGTTATTGTCATGTTCACTGCTCTCCAACTTCATAGACAGTGTGTTGTTTGCAAGTAAGAACTTTGGACTACACATTAAAATTAACTCATAGGATTTTTAATCTTTTCTCAATCCCAGAAGAGCCAAATTAGTTCAGTGGGTATACAAATAATGAATGTGTATACCTTACTTAGGATATTTGTTACAATAACACATACTACTATTTCTCTTTTATGATTAATTCTTGGTACTCTTATGTTTGTGGGGTAGCATAAATAAGGGAGTATTGCCATCATATGAATAATTTAGGAATAAACCATTTTATAAACAAGTATCAAATTATATAACTATACCAATACCATTGATATAATGTTTTGATATTTATGAATATTTTTAACTTCATACTTTTATTTTATCACAACAATCTCAGAAAGTTGGTAAAAGAAATACTCTTCAATTATTTATTTGTTGGGGGAAGTACCAGGAATCAAACTGAGGACCTCATGCTTGCCAGGCAGATGCTGCACTGCTGAGCCATATCCCTGGCTCCATACTCTTTCATTATTGAAAGGCACAGGCTCCCAAATTTTAAATAGTCTACCTGAAACTTTAGATGTTTATTTGTGCAATAATGATGGCTTCATCTGGGAATATGTGAGAATAAGGGGCTCTTAAAGAAAAAAGGAGCTTGTTATCTCACATGGAATCTAATACAATCAAACTCAAAAGAAGTACAAAGTAGACTGGTAGTTACTAGAAGATTGGAGGTGGAAATGGAACACAGGGAGACAGGGTCTGATTAAGTTGCCCAGTCCAGGCTTGAACTTGGAATCCTCTTGGGATTTCAGGGACATACCACCATGCTCCACTTTCTTTTTCTTTTTTTTTTAATTTTGAGACAGGGTCTCATTCAGTTGCCCAAGTGGTACTCAAATTTATACCCTTCTGCCTCAGGTTCCCTTGGTACTGGGATTATAGGCATGTGCAACTGCAAGTATACATATTTCAAACATCACACTTCTATAAATGTATGTATGGTACAATTATTTGTCAATTAAAAAATTACTTTTTTAAAGCCAAAGATGTATGCTTTAGAGATGTGTCTTTGGTGTGTGTTTTACAGTATTTGTTAACCTTGGAGATACAGACTAATCTCACTAAAATTTCATCGAACATTGATTTATCAATTTTATTTTGCTGTTTCTGAATGATCTCTGGAACAGATTGTTATTTCTTTAAACAGAAGCATCATTGGGCCAGGGATTTAACTCAGTGGCAAAATACCTGCCTGGCAAACACAAGATCCTAAGTTCAATTCCCAGTACCAAAAAATACACAGTACTGATAATTAAAAATGGTATAAAGTGGTTTTTGCTTTCTAGTATCTTTCTATATATGTCTACATTTTTGTTTTTTTGAGCAGGGTCTCACTGCATAGTCCAGGTTGGCCTCAAACTCACTATGTAGCCCAGGGTGGCCTCAAACTCATGACATTGTAGCCCAGGGTGGCCTCAAATGCATGGCAGTCCTCCTGCCTCAGGTTGCTGAGTGTTGGGTTTCCAGGCATGCACCACCACACCTGGCTCACTTGCTCGTGCTCGCTCGCTCTCTCTCTCTCTCTCTCTCTCGCTCTCTCTCTCGCTATATATATATATATATTTTTTTTTTTCTTTTTTTTTTTTTAAACAACATCTTACTGTGTTGCCCAGGCTGGTGTCGAACTCTTGGGATCAAATGATCTTCCTTCCTTTGCCTCCCAAGCAGCTAGGATGTGCCACTGCATCAAGATCCTTGTTAGCTTTTTTTTTTCTTTTTGGTACCAGAGATCAAACTCATAACCTCGTGCTTGCCTGGCAGGTGCCTATACTGCTGAGCCAAATACCCGGCCCTTTGTTAGCTTTTCTTAGTAAATACTGCCCCCCCCTCCTAACAGGAATTAAACTCACGACCTTGTGCTTGCCAGGCAGGCACTGCGTTCCTGAGCTATCTTCCTGACCCTTAATAAATATTCTTTTTTTTTTTTGGATTGACTCACAACCTCATGCTTGCCAGGCAGGTGCTTATGCCACTGAGCTAAATCCCCAGCCCAATAAATATTCTTAACAAGGATGGGAGATAGTCAAGATCTTTGTCTCCACAGTGTGTATTCTTAAGGATTTATGCTGACTATAAATTAAAAGTAAATGAAAGCCCTGGTGGCACATGCCTGTAATTCTGGTACTCTAGGATACTAAGGCAGGAGGATTGTGGGTTTAAGTCCAGACTGGGCAATTTATCTACTTAGACCTTGTCTCAAAGTATAAAATAATCGGCCAGCCTGAACTGTATAGTGAGATCCTGTCTCAAAAAGACAAAAAAATAAAAAAATCCAAAGTATAAAATAACAGAGAGCTAGGGATGTAGCCCAGTGTGAAGGCTCTGAATTCAAACCTCAGTATCACAAAAAAGTAATTTAAGGTATTAAAAATTGTTATGAAATTTGTGAGTGTAGCTCAGTGCTATATAGAACTCACCTAATATGCATGAGGCTCTGGGTTAGAGCTCCAGCAGGGGTGGGGCGTGGAGGTGTTGGGGGGGGTTGCAGTTGTGTGAGTGGGTAGTCCTGGACGCAAAGACAGAAGAATCACCAGAGTCTGACATTTGAAGGCCAGCATGTTAAAAAATAAACAAGCCGGGTGTGATGGTGCATGCCTGTAATCCCAGCACTCTGAGGCTGAGGCAAGTGTATCATTGTGAGTTCAAGACCACCCTGGGCTACAGAGTGAGTTCAAGGCTAGCCTGAACTGCTTAGCAAGATCCAGTCTCAAAAAAAAAAACTTGGACTGGGAATTTAGCTTAGTGGCATAAGTATCTGCCTTGCAATCACAAGGTTGTAAGTTCGATCCCTGGTACCAAAAAAAAAAAAAACCTTATCAAGTCAATTAATTCAATTTCTCTAATGACCACAGAAAGAACTTTGGCGTTTGGTCCCAACCTTGTCATCAGAGCCTGACTTACCTGTGAATAATTTTTAATATTTCTCCTACAAAAAGTTGTTTTTGCTTAGTTGGACTTTGTATAGCTACTGTTACACCACACTGATTTTTAGAAACTGTTTTATATGTTATCTTCACAAATCTGATTGTGTCCAGGCAAGCTGATGAAGAATTTCAGATCTTGGCAAACTCTTGGCGATATTCCAGTGCATTTACCAACAGGATATTCTTTGCCATGGTAGATTTTGATGAAGGCTCTGATGTATTTCAGATGGTAAGACCTGTGGTTTATTCTCTTATGCAAGAGTAGATAAAATATGAATGAAGTACAATACATGTTTTTCAGTGGCTACAAGAAGTTTAATAGGACTGTTCCTGAATAAGATCTAGAGTAGTGAACTAAAAGCTAAACTTGAGTCTATTTCCCAGCACTAAAAAGCAAACAAACCCTGAAACTCTATACCCAGTGAATAACTTCCATTTCTCCCTTATAACCTCCCACCTTCCTGTCTCTGTGACTATAATTAATCTAGGTACTTTATATAGTGTTTGTCTTTTTTGTGACTGTCATTTCATTTAGCATCATGTCCTCAAAGTCGATGTTATAGAATGTGTCAGAACTTTCTTTTGTGTTACTAGGGATTGTACCCAGGGCATTTGCATAGCCTATTCTCCAGCCTTTCCTATCTTTCTTACTTCCTTCTTTCTTTTCTGGCTTAGGACTTTTCTTAAGGCCAAATACTGTTGTATTGTATGAATATGCTGTATCTTGTTTATACATTCATCTCTTTTTATTTAATTTTATTTAAAGAGGGGGGAAGCAAAACAAAAAAGGGTAGAAACAATACAGAATTTCAAAAAAAATAAACAGTAAGAAATCACTGTTTGACACATTACATATTATCTTCTTGGATATAGTTGTTCAAGTTACAAAATTAAAGCATACAAAGTGGACATTCAAACAGTGAGGCTGCAAACAGTTCTGTTCACTGATCCAACAAAAACTTGGTAAAATGGTTTTCAATCCTACACACTTAAGTATACATACAGTTATCTATTTTAGAGCACTTTTTTTTCCTCCTCTTGCTTTTTTAAAAATTTTTTTATTTGAGAAAAAATTGTGAAACAGAAAGAGGGTAGAAACAATACAAAATCTCAAAAACAAAACAGAAAAAAAAATAGTAACCAGTAAAAAGTCACTAGTTGATAATTACATACTTTCCTCTTAGATGCAGTTGTTCAAGTTACAAAAGTAAAGTCCACAAAGTGGACATCCAAACAGTGAGACTACAGTCAGTTTTGCTCATCCATCCAACTAAGACTTTAGCAACATGGTTATTAATTCCACACACTCAAACATACATGCAGTTATATCCTTTAGAATACTCTCTTTTCCTTTTTTTATCTTTATAATAACTATAATCCATTCTCATAAACTACTTAGAAGTTTTACACATGTATAAGTCTCTACACATATACCTAGCCTTTCTGTATTAGAGGGAGAAACAAATAAAAACAAGTCAGCAATACAAATTCCTAGAGAAACACGAAATGAAAAGAACATACAAAAACACAACACTAGTTGATCTATGGTAGTCGCTGTGATGTCTCTTGTTATTTTCAATAAAATTGTCTATATCATCAAATATAATATAAACTTAGCATTGCTTTACACTATTTATAAAATCTAAACATTGGAGACATTATAGGACTTCAAAGGCAGTTAACAATCAAACCAGAATGGGTATCCTATTGAATCCTGTCATCTTCACAGTAGTTGCCCCTACTCTCAGACTCGACACTCTCAAGTATACCAGATTCAAATAAAATCAGTCAAGATAAAACAGTGATATAACCAATTTTCTCTGTCTTATCTCTGCCATGCTATTTTTCTATTGTTATTTGTTTACTTTTCTCCTTGATTCCACTGTCTGCTCCTTTCTTTGAGGCCTTTCTGCCATTATTCCTGGAACCCTGGTGATTTTCTTCTCTCTCTCTAGAATGTCCTTCAGTATTCTTTGCAGGGTTGGATTGGGGGTCACAAACTCCCCCAGTTCCTCTTTGTCCTGGAAATATCTTGTCTCTCCATTAACTTTGAGAGACAGTTTTGCAGGGTACATCATTCTGGGTTGGAGGTTATTTTCTTTCAGGGCTTGGAAGATTTCACTCCAAGCTCTTCTTGATTTGATGGTTTGCATTGAGAAGTCTGCTGTAATTTTGATGAGTTTTCCTTTATAGGTAATTTGTTTCTTTTCTCTGACTGCTTTTAATATTCCATTCTTGTGATGGATTTCTTGGATCCTGATTATTATACGTCTGGGTGTAGGTCTGTTTGGGTTGTAGCTGGCTGGAGTACTATATGCCTCATTTATCTGAACTTCACTTCCGTTACCTATGTTTGGGAAGTTTTCCTTAATTATTTCTGTGAATAGACTTTTTATTTCATTTGTATTTATGGCTGCATCTTCATTCACATATTTTATTCTTAGGTTATAAATCCTCTTGTCATCTTCTAGCCTTTGTATCGTTGCTTCCTGGTTCCTTGTTATTTTTA
>PVLA01010484.1:0-62986 GCA_004027455.1 Hydrochoerus hydrochaeris | reverse complement strand
ATGGGAGTGACAGGATTGGGACAGAGACCCATGGCTCCGGTCCAGGGCAGGGCTGTCTCCCTAGGATGAAGTGACCAAGTTGCACTGTGCTCCCTGGGAAGGAAGAAGAGTGTGGAGATGCTCTGGGGAAGACCAAGGACTCGTGCACCTCCTGCACGGAGTGTAGGACGTGCAGGTCCTGGCGATGTACGCTCGGGAGAGGAGACAGGGGAGGGCACATGGGAGGTACAGGTGTTGGTGAGAGTCCTGGGGTAGATGGAGGGTGCTCTGAAAAGCTTTTGGAAGGTGCTTGCACCATGGCAGGGGCTGTACTCATCTGTGGAATGCAGACCAGGTGGGTTGGAACAGTGGGTCCCTGGGCTGGACAGGTGCATCTCCCTCCCTGCCTCCCACCTTCTCTCCCTGCCTCCTGGCCAGCCTGCCATCTCCAGTCTCTCCCACCAGACCCTTCCACCTGCCCTTCCTGCTTTGGAGCCAGGTGACCGTGAACTGAATCTTCTGAAAACCATGAACCAAAACAAACATCTCTTTTGTGTGTTTTGGGTGTTTCTTCTCAGTGAAGAGAAGGTGTCAACCTTAATTTTACTTTAAATTTTTGATTGGAATTAGGAGGTTTTCAAGTGTTTAAACAAGCTAGAGGCTTTTGCTTTTTCCTGCATCTAAAAGGGAGCCAGAATTAAAACCCCAAGCAGGCTTACCAAGAAGGAATTGTCCAGAGAGAACTTTGAGCCGCTGCTCCAGGAAGATCTGGCTCAGACAGGAGTGGCCGTGGGGCCCGATGCCAGGTGCAGAGCAGGCTGTCAGGAAATCCCTCCTGAGAGTGATGCGAAGCACAACAGGATCAGGAGGGAGGAAGAGTGTGGTGCCAGGAGTTTGGAGTGAGTTCAGACAGGCTGGGCTTGAGGGCCTTGCACCTCGTCTAGGAGGAAGTGTGGGGTGTGTTCGGGTTTATTAATTATCTCTTTACTGCTTCCTGTTTATTAACATGTATTTGCAGAACATACTGGTGACATTTATCACGGAGAGTTGCTACCTACACATAACGCATCTTAACTCTTCTTTTGTCCTCTTCTGCTCCCGCCCTCCCACTCCCTCTGGCTCTTGGTCTTCTTACCATTTGCAAAAACAAGAAAATGAGGTACCTTTACACAACCGAGTACCACTCTGCTGTAATGAAGGATGAACTCAGGGCCATTGTAGGTAAATGGATGCACTGGAGACCACGCTACTAAGTGGAATAAACCATAATGGTAAGTTTGAGCATCGCATGGTTCCTGTTTATGAAAAATTGGAAGCATAAATAAAGAGCAAAACAAAATACAGACAACAGGAAGCAGTGAGAAGTGCCTTGAAGCAGGACAGTGCAAGTTAGGGATTTAAGAGGGAGCAGTGCTAGGAGACTGGAGGACCTTGCACATGCTGAGGAGAGCTCGTGGTAGCCCTTCGGAAAGATCAAGTGATAAAAGATGGAGAAGAATCACAGCTAAAGCAAAGCCTGAAACTGTTTACCAAGGCCGGGAGGACCAAGGGGAAAAAGCTTCCAATCGCTCTGTCAACTAAGCAAGGCGGTAAGTGGGGGGACACTGGCCGCGCTTTCCGTGGATTTGGAGAGTAGGTGGTCACTGGTGACAGTGGAGAGGCACCGTGGGAGAGACGGCAGGGAGCCGACCAGGGCATGGGTCATCCCTCTGCCAGCAGCAGCTGGGGACTGGTGTCACAAGGGAGCCCCAGAATGTGGGCACAGGAGCAGACTGAGTGTGGTAGAGACACAGGCTGGAGAGAGTGCGGCACCACCAAAGACGAAACTTACGGAGAGGACATGGGGGACAGAGCCAGGGGGTCCAGCTGTGCAGACTGAGTCATCTAAGCACCCCAAAGACGCAGTCCCTGTAGGAAAGTCTGTGACACATTGAGGGACAGCTCACTGGCCGCAGCTTGATTCATTAGAATCCAGAATACAGTTTGTAGCCTGTAAACTACATGCACTGTTTTCCTTCTCGGTAAATCACAGGGCATCTCTGCAAAAGGCAGGCACTGTCTACCCGCATCTGTGTACCACAGTCCCGCGCTTCACGAACTCGATTCTTTGCACAGTTCCACTCATTAGATCAAGCTAGGAAGAGAATTGAATCAAACCCACTGACCTTACGGGGAAATTTGATTTGGGTCTCAGTCAGTTCAGTCTGTGAGCAAAAGCATGGGGAGAAATTGAGTGTGTGAACTAAGGTGCTCTGTCTGTCTGTCTGTCTGTCTATGTCTGCCCACCCACCTACTGTTTGTGTTGCTTTAAAATTTTCCTTTTACCCCTCAGGAGAGTGTGCAGCATAAACACAAACGCGATCGTACTGACAGTAGGCTGTCCTTCTTCTCAACTCGTTTCTCCAGCCTTAGGAGATTTTGTAGTTACTGAACTTCACCGCATGCTCTAAAAATATGATTGTGTCTACTTTTAATTAAAATGGGCCGACCAGGTGCCCAGCATGGGTGTAAAAGTAATAGGGTCATACTTCACCCTGGACTTCCTTAGACGTGTGGTTGGTTTTGCCCTTAATTGTCCACCAAGGCTTACTGCGTTTGTCTTATGATTCATTAATATTCATGTTTTTTTAATGAAAGATTGCTCTCAGGCACATGAAACAAATGAGGATTTGCTTCCTGTGTCATTCTGCCATTGCGTCTTGACGTGGAGGCTGCTGAAGGATTGACAGTGGTTATTATGTTCTATAAGATGCATTTGAATATCCTTGGACTGTTATGATGTCCTGTTTTGTATTTCCTTTATGTTACAGAAAGATTCATTAACTCCAGTAAGGGGAATTGTCCATAGATAAGGACTTCGACCTGTCAAGGGCCTACAACCCTACCGCACTTTGCTTCGGGGTCTCCAATGACCTCCTTAGAAAACCGTGGGCACCAGAAGGGCTTCTAAAGGACTTGTCCTCTCACTTTCAGTATTGACTGACTATGGCACCTGCGAGCATCGAGCATCAGCTGTCGGTTGCAGTCTGTAGGGGGATTTTCTTCTTCCTCCGGTTGTGTCTCCTCAGCTGGCCAGCGGCATCTCCATCACAGAGCAAGGCCAGGCTCGGAGCAGGGAGAGGTGACACGCGGTTCCCAGAGCAGCCTCCTATTCCTCCGTAGCTGCTTTCTTTCCTAAATTACCCATTTCAGCTTATCTCCTCTTGCCATAGATGGTCTCACCTCTAGCGTGACAAGACGAACAGAAGTCATCGACTCCCAGAAGTTGCTGCTGCTCTGCTGTTGCACTGGCCTGTGTCCCTCCCCACCCCTCCTCCCCCTTCCCTCCCTCCCTCCCTCCTCCCTGCCTCCCGCCTTCCTTCCTGCCCGGAATCCTCTTTCTAGCACGGCAAACACTGATCATGTGAGGTTGTGGACCCCATACTCTGTTGGGCACAAGACCCATCCTAGGACCTGGTTCACATTTCTGAGTCCGACCTTATTATTTGTGTTTGTTTGCCCTTCTGGGTCTAGAACCCTGTAACTTATTTTTATCCACTTTCGTAGGTGCCTCTGAAACCAGGTATTTAGCGATTACAAATTGAGAATGTGTATTTTCGTGTCGTGACGCGTCTTAAGCTTTCCCTGGCATGCTTCAGACTCCAGAGCTGCTGGTGGATTCCCTGGGTGAAGTCGGGATGCGGCAGATCTGGTGCTTGGTCAGTGAGGCACTCAGTGAAGAGTCCGCCCTCAGGAACCCTTCTGCTCTGGTCCCCTGCCAAGAGATGCCGAGTGGGGTAAGGGGACCCGATGTCATAACGCTGGCACTCCTTGTGGGTTCAGGCATGTAACCCTTCGTTCCTTTTCCGTTCTCTGCTCCTCCCTTCACTCTTTCTCCCTCCTGTCCTGGTCCCTTCTCATCTAAGACCCATCTCCCTACTTCCTCTGTCTTACCTACCTTTGATTTTACTATTTATCATTTGGGCTTCTCACGTAAGGGAAAGAGTGTGATACTTCAGCCTTTGTGTCTGGTTTATTTCGCTTAACATTCTGCTCTCAAGGTGCATCTATTTCCTCAATGACTCAGGTTTATCTTTCTGTAGGCCACAGTAGCACTGCAGTCAGGGTCAAGGCCGATTCTCTGTATCCATTGGTCTGTGGATGGAGACATCGGCTCCTTCCGAGATTTAGCCGCTAGGAGCTGTATTGCTAGGAACGCAAGTCACCGTGACTGATGACTTTGACTCTGTCGGGAAGAGTCAAAGTCTGGACCGGGAACACCTGGGTCAAGCGGAATTTCCACCCTGATTTCTACAGTGGCTCTCCTGTTTTTCACTCCCACCACCACTACAGAAGTCTTCCTTTTCCTCAACAGCCTCCCTGGCATTTGTTATTGATTGATTTCTTCATCATGACCACTCGTTGGGGATATGATGGGGTCTCGGTGCTGTGTTACATCGGATTTCTCTGTTTCAAAGGCCCAAGGCTTTGTGAGCCAGGAAGGAAAAGGCTTTGGACAGGGCAGGTCCCACAAAAGGAAGACGTGGGCTCAGAAAGGGTGTGGTTGCAGGGATGTGATACATGACTCTTGGGGAAGTCTTGGTTGGAATTTGCAAGCAGAAGGAGAGGTCCCCAGGGGACTAGAAAGGTTAAAACCAAGCAAGAGATTCACAAAGCTGCAGTGGAAAACTTGGATCTGTATCACAAATTTAAAGGGTAGCCCTGATTGTTTCTTGTGTTGGCCAGTGTCATGGGACTTTGTCCGTCTTGCATAGCTAACCTTTGAAAAATGGGAGTAGGGGCAGTGAGATCTACTTACTGGAATTCAATGAACATAATTAAATTAAGTTTCTATTTTTGCTTAGGGTTTCTGATGTAAAAGGGAAAAAAACAAAGGTTTTTTTTTTTTTAAAGGAATTTGAAAACCCAAAAATTTATGAGTCTTTTCCAATTTGTAAAGTGAAACTTCTAGGGTAAAAATGGCTCACTCTCAAAGATTGTTAATAAATTTATCGGGAGAATACAAAAGAATGATTTTTACATCATAGTTTTCATGTTTCCCCTAAAAATGTCATTTTTGAATATTGAAAATCAACCTATCTAAACTTATCTAATTAAGCAGTAAAAAAACTTTGAGTTCTTCCTCCTTGTGCTCAGAAAATGCAAAAGGTTAAAGCAGAAATGTCTTTTATCTTAGAGAAAATTTTCTATTTTCCAGACATGAATTTTGTGGTGTAAGCTTTTCTCATCCTCTGCAATCACTCTGTTCTCTCTCTCAGTATTTTGAGAGCTACGTACTATTTCTCCCGTTTCTCTTAAGAAGAAGCCTTGACTCTGGGGGAACTCTCGTTATTTATTTATTTATTGGAATTTCTACACTGAATCTTCTTCCGTCTGTCTTTGTCCCCTTTTGGTTCTTGTGAGTTCAGGGGGAAGTTAAAGCACTTGCTGAGAATTGGGAAGAAGTGAACTGGTGATGTCAAGGGCTTCTCCTAAGAAACTCTCTGTGCAATTCTTGGGGAATCATTGCTTCAAATGGAAAAGGAAGCTCTTCCTGAGCAGATGGAGAGTGTAGGAGGGGCATGGGCAGTGTGGCCGGGAGGTCACCCTGATGGTCCCCTCCGGGGCTGCCGGGAGCCCCACAAGGCGCTGCCCTCGAATTCTGGAAGCCATCACTGGGCGCAGACACAGGCAGATTCGGGGTGCAGGAGCCCCCTGGTCCCCTCCGCGCACACCCCACACTGTCCTTCTTTTCTCTCCAGTTGCCGTTGTTACACTGCACCCTCCCTGGCTGCATCCTCCTGAAGTCCCTTCCCAGCTTCAGCCTGAGGAGCCGGGGTCACCTCCTGGTGTCGCCATCTACGGCTCCCTCAGTCAGGCCGCCCGGAGCCCCCGGCTCAGCCCATGTGGACACACATCAGGCCACACCGTGGGCATCTGGAGTCCTTTCTCTCTGTGGACCCTCAGCTCCTCACTCATCCCTGCCCTGTGGAGCCTCCTGCATGCTGGGACATGGGCTCCTCCCCCAGGATGGGCCACGCAAAAGTCACCGGCAACCCATGATCTTGGGTATCAATTCATTTATTCGGGAATTCAAATGACTCACAAATTAAAGATAATTAACAGCTCATGCCTGACATGAAGCAGGTGGATTAACTCTGCAGTCAGATGGTGCTGAGAGCTTGGGTGCTGTCAGTGTGTCTGACCTTCTGTTTTCTGATGACTTACTCTCCATCTTCATGCTCCTTACCTCACGACCACAACATGGCAGAGGCAGTGCTGGCCATCACGTCTACTCACTGCCACCTCCTGAGATTCTCCTTGCAAGGTCTCTCTCAAGAGCTGCCTTGCCAATTTGCAAGTTGGTGGAAAGCACCTGACTGCTTGCAGCTTTGGAGAACAAAGAACAACAGGAGTATGTCTAGGAATGGGCACCACGGAGACAAAATGCTCTCGCGCTGTCTCTGATGAAAGGACTGTGTTTTCCCAGGGTTTTGTTGCTGATGATGAAACAGAAACAGTAACGTACTTTGGTGGGGAAATCACACACTCCCTGTGTGGACAGGTCTGCAGGGTTGTTGGTTTCCTCCCTGTCCCTGTCCTCTCTGCTCCCACCCTGGGTGTCTGGCAGGCCCCTCCCCTTTCCTGGGTCTCTGTCAAAGTCCCTCTGGCTGCTGTGGTAACAGCCAGGTTCCTAGTGCTCACTCTGGGTGGAGATGCACTCCCTACCCCCGGAGGGCACGTCGCTGTCACCCCAGATGTGCTCTCCCCATGCTGCCTCCTGGCTGAGGCTCTCTGGGCCTCCTTCTTAAGGGCACTGATCCCATGCATGGGGCTGCACCCTCCGTATCTTAGCCAAATTCTGGCCCAGAGGCCCCAGCTCCTGACAGCCCCCACCCCAGGCCAGGGCTTCAGTTTGAGGGTGACCCAGCACTCAGGCCACGGTGGACACGGAACCTCGTGTGTGCAAGGCCGCCACACCTCTGCCTGCTCCAAGTGCCAGCTCCTGCTCTCCTGGGCACGTGGCCCTCCCCCTTGTGACCTCTACAGCTCCTTAGCACTTGCTGTGGGCTCCTGAGTGTCCCACGCATTTGGAAAGAGGCCTGTCAGCCCATCAAATGCAGCATCTCAGGGGCCCACCAGCGCCAGAGAGCCGCAGCTTTTGCAGCGCCCCTCCGAGGGTAGGCTGGGCGGGGCTTCATCCACAGAAGCATCCCTCTTACTTCGCATTTTAGCTCATGTTTGCTTTTGTCTCCTCCTCAACATTCATCTCCTCACTATGCACCTCTGCCTGGGGAGTCTCCGTGGAGATGCTTTATAAAAAATGCACAGTGCATTATGCTGCTTTGCAAAAAGAAAAAAGAGAAAAGACATATAACTCATCTATCCCCTCTGCTGGCTGACGTCCAGCGCCCTCTACTATTTGTGGTCAGGTGCACTGGCTGGAAGGAGCAGAGCTCATAATACTATCAGCACTGACATCTCTGGTCACGGCAGCATCACAGGATGGAGCGTTAGAAGCCCTGGCCAAGCGATGCTTTATTAGTCTCTTTCAATTGGTATATGTTTGCGGTAGGGTTCACCCGGGGGATTGGTACACACAATATCACACCTTTATCCTTTTACAACTCCTTCCCCTCCCAGAGCAGGATGGGAAAGGAAAGCTTGCACGCATGCACTTTAATTACAGAGACAAAACTCTTCTTCAGCATCGGGACTTCCAGGGGTCCAGAGGTCTCTGTTTATCTGTAATATTGCTTTCCCCAGTTTTAATTACACAAGGTCAACTGTGAGCTGAAACTATGAGATGGAAAATTCCAGAAGTGAAAATTGCATGAGTTTTAAATTACACACCAACTGGTCTGTCTCCTGTGATGAAATCTCAGGCCATGTTGCCCTGTCCCACCCAGAAGGTGAATCGTCCCTTTGTCCAGCGTATCTGCTCTGCATATGCTATGCACCCGTGACCCACTTGCCAGTTATCTTGGTTATATATGGGTGGTTGGGTACCACACAACCTGAGCTCAAATCTTCTTTAGTAATGAACCGAAAGTGAAACCACTGTGACACTGGCCTGTTGTTACAATTGTTCTATTTTGTTAGGAGTTATTATTATTATTGTCATATCTAATTTATAAATTAAACTGTATCATGTATATCATACATACATGCATAGAGGAAAGTCCATGGTGTGGATAGGGTTTGGTATCATCCATGGCTTCAGACCTCTGTTGGATGCTTCTCAGTACCCACCAGGGTCTTGTGGAAGAGGGGTTTCTGCTTGGCAGTCACTCACCCCATTTCCAGGGTAGCTCACATTAGGGATTCTGGGAGCAGGAGAGAGCTACAGCAGCTCTGGCCAGTGTGGAGGTGCTGCTGCTGGGCTTCAAGTCGGGAGAGGCAGGGGATCCCTTGCACCGGGTAGAGGCTGGGCGTGGAGCACAGGCACAGGGCTGGAGCCTAAACACAGATGGGGGAGGCCCTAGGCTCTGCCCCACACCCCCTTCATGCACAGAGGAGCTGTCTCCTGCATGCCTTCTGCACCCATGGGCCTTGGCTGTCTCGTGTGGCAGAATGGCTAAAGCTCGTGTCTAGAAAGCTGGACATGCACCACAGAGGAGCCTTCATCTCTAAGGTCTCTACGAGATAACACTATCTATCTCAAATTCCAGCAGTCTGCAGAGAGAAACTGGGGAGAAACTTTCAAGGCTGTTTTTAAGTATCAAATATGTGCACAGAATTAATACAGTAAATTGTGCATGTGTGCTGAAGAATTAGAACATATCCTGACCATGGACTTGTTTTTTTAAATAAGATTTAGTATTGATTTGCATGACTCATGCTCATTGGTCACCTAAACTTGAAATGTTACTTCCATGAAGGGTGGACACCTTGCCTGGGGCAGCACACATGGTTCCCCCTCAGGGATGGACCTTTGTCTCTTGGGCTCCTGAAGGGCTCACATCGGCAGGAGCTCCACACGTTCTAAAACCTTTGCTCACTGTGAGTGTGTCTCTGTCCCTGTGAACACACTGCGATGGAATCTAACAATGTAGAGAGAAAAGCAAGCATCCCACACCCTCTGCATCAGTGCCATCCGGGAAGAGGTGTTCAGAGGGTCAGGAGACGTGGCTCCCATGTGTAACACTCCAGTGCAGGGTGCAGCGTTCTGAGAAAAGTCCAAGCTCCCCACCAGGTTATCCACATCCTTGAAATCTGCATTCCTCGCTGCAGGCAGAAGCGGATTATAATGAAACGCAGTGACACCTCGGTTGTTGAGCAGCTCCAAGCTCGAGTTTTCCAACTACTGGGACAGCAGGATTTGAAAGCCGTCTGCTCGGTGTCTGTCTTTGCTGGGCAACGAGCTGAAAATTCGACTTGAGTAAAGCTGCACAGGCGGAGAGCGGCAAGGGTCTCACCAGGGACGCAGGGTGACGCTCCGCCTCAGCGCTGATCTTGCCCAGACAACTCGCAGTGCTGGTGTGATGTGCTCCAGTGCTCTCCTGGTGCAATCCTCACGTCACAGAAAGCAGATTCTAAGAGAAGCTGAGTTTGACAGCTGAGCTATCACTGTGCCAGTCTTGGTGGTTTTGAGTTCAACAGTGAGGAACCATGTGTGTGCTGAGTCTGAGTCTGCAGGGGGAGCCCTTCCTGGAACAGCCTGGAAGTGTGACAGGGGCTAAGGAGGGTCATCCAGAGGATACCAGAGGTCTTGAGCTGAAACCTGAGCCCGTGGAAGCTGCCACTAGCTAGGGAGAAGACCCACAGGCAGAGGGAACTGAATTCTATGAACAGTACAGGTGAGCTTCTCGGGGCCCAGAACCCCAAATGGACACCAGCCCTGCTCGAGCCTCATTTTCTCCCCTGGGAGACCCTAGCAGAGGACGCCACCATCCCTGGCCTGGACACCTGACTCATGGAAACCATGAAGGAATAAATGGGCAGAGCTTTCTGTGGCTCATCTGAAGAAAGCTACCAACTCCACACATCTGGGAAAAGCTGTGTCACATCATCAACAACTATCAGAGGTGCTGATTCTTCCCTTGCTATGTTTGACCTTCTTTAAACATCTGTGACTGACAAATGTAGGGTTTGGACACCATGATTTACTGGCCTCCCCTTGGCTGCAGCAAGCATGCGACAGATGACCAAGATGTTTTCAGGTCTGTACTGCAAGGATGAAGCTCTCAGAAGGTGTCCTGGAGTTCTCACGAGGACTGAGAGGACACACCCAGGCACAGGCAGTGTGGTGCTCCTGTGCCCAGGTCCTGGCAGCTGCTGTCTGTCCTGTGCAGTGGTCAGTGTGGACCACCACTCTGTCCCTCAGTTTTCTAAGGGAAGGCACTCTACAGACAAGGCTGGTCATTGGATCAGCCAAGTGCTGCCTGTCTATTACATGTTTTAAAATACATACAATCAGTGTGTTTAGAGAGTTAGCAATTTTCAATTGATGCACAGCTGAATGCATGGTTATTTCTTTTACAAATCAATCAGTTCACAGCTAAGCACAATTTACTAGTCATTCACACATGGCCTACCTGGAAACTCTTCTTGGGGCCAAATAATGTATTTAGCCTTATTTGGAGCCCAGGATTCTCTTCCAAGCTCATCCAACATTGTTGAGAAAATTTAGTTTCCTGCAATTATAGAAATGGGTAAAAATAAATATACAGGAAACAGAACAGATCACTCACTACAGTGAATATGAAAATCAGGGACAACAAATTCTCTAGGATTTCCTACAATCTGAAAGTTGCATGAATCTGAGTTTCCTTTGGCTGACCTGGTTCTTCTTCTGTGTGTGGATATTTGTTCCTCCTGCTTTTTACCCCTTTTGAAGCCCTCAGCAATGCTATGGCCATGGAATACCACAGTTTCCTGCATTAATCTGACCCATGGACTGACTTTGAATTAGTGGCTCTCAGTGCCTGGAGAACAGGAGAATGCATGCCTGGGAACTTGTGCAAGCTGGAAATGCAAGGTTTCAGATGAAAACACTTATGTCTAAATTACACACTTGAAGTTCAAGATGGAGTTGATTACAGCCAACCCTTGACAAAGCCTGAGGTGCACCGAATTCCACAGGCGGAGCCTCGGAATGCTTCCGGCCGAGTTGGTGCTAATGAGGGCCTTGGCCGCGGGGCGGGCTGGCGGGAGGGTGCTCGTACTTGAGGCTGATGTCTCAGAGGGCTTTGCACCTCTCGGGGCTGCTTCAGAAATGAGCCAGTGCTGTTCTTGGAAATGCGTGACTGGTCATGAGCCAGTGGTCTCGCTTGCTTTACTTCAGTGTGGTACACACTCCACTGCCCAGTGCACACAGAGCGTGGGGCGTGGACCTGGCCCGAGGGTACCCACCTGGAAATTTCCTCTCTCCTCATACCACGTACATTTGAGTTGTTGCAGAGAAAAATCTTTACTTAAAATTGGATTCCTTTAGCTGCCTGTATGCAGAGCATACTTTATTGTTAAGTTATAACCTTGGAAACGACACTATTGTTTAGGAGCAAAATCGGGTCCCACAGAGCCAAATTCATAGGCAACACATGTGGAAAACAAGTGTAATGTTTTACATATATTCTCAAAGCTTCCCTAAGACAGGATATAATAGACATGTTTTCCTGTTTTTTAAGTCTTCTGAGAAGTGAAAAATCAGAAGAAAACCAGGAAAACAAGAAGGCATTTGACACGTGTATCTATTTATAGATATCTTTAATAGCACAGTAACAAGAGTTGCCATTCTGTTTCTATCTGCCCTTTTGGGAAATGATTCCTATTCTAAATGATTTATCAGAGTTTTAACTCCCTTATCACATATTTTCCCCAAATCCTTTCTGAGAGGACTTTAAAAGCTACAGAGCTGTTGATAGTCCAGCGTGGCCGCCCGAGGTATAGCTCTCTCGCAGGAGATATTTGCCTGCCGTGCCTGCAGCTCCCGGCTTGAACCCCAGTGCTGGAAACAAACAAAAAACAAACAAAAGATGAAGACAGTGAGGAGAAGCGAGGCTGCTCCTGGGAGTCCCTGGGCGTCCAGCCAGCCCTCATCCCAGGTGAATCAGCCGCTTTCTCATTCCTGGACCAGCAGCTGACCCCACGACTCAGAAGAGGAGAAGTGAGTTTCACTCACACAGCTGCAGTTCGGTCCATTTCAACTGTGGCAGGGCAGAACTATCCTGGCAGAGGGACATGGAGGAAAGCGACTCCATCCATGGCCAGGAAGCAGAGAGCACAGGAAGGCACCTGGCAGGGAACACAGCCTTCCGGGTCGGCCCACACCCAGGGACCACCTCAGGCCAGCTCTCTTCAAAGCTCATTCACCACGGTGAGCATAGACCCTGACACCCATACTCCTGTCTCCTAGAGTGAGGCTTTTGGGGAACATTCTAGATCTGAACCCTAACACCAGGACTGGCGAAGCAGCTCACCAGGGTACAGAAAGCCAGGGACTGAAATTGGCAAGAGAGACCTGGAGGCATCAGATGGACGGGGTGAAGATGAACAAGGCGAGATTCGATGCTTCTCTTTTTCCTCATTTCTTATTAGTGAACACAGTGGGAAAAGTCCAAGAGGCACAAGAGAGCTGCAGTCAAGTCCTCTTCTACTATTCGAAGTATTGTTTACAACATAAAAGAGCTTTGACCGAGAAGCTGCCCCAGACTCCGTCCTCTCCTGAGAAAATCTTGCCACCTGGTGCTCCAGTGGGTGAGAGCTGATTCTTTGTCGCTAGGAAGTCCTTCACTAGTTCCATGTTGCCTGCCTCTGCAGTATTAGAAAGTATTCTATGGGAACTGGAGATGCTACAGCTGATCCTAAACTAGCAATTTTGAAGAAAACTTTCTAAAGTAAAAAAAAAAAGTCAAAGCAAAAGAAAAACAAAATTGCCTATCAGCAGTTATGGGCCAGCTATAACTGGACATTGTAGCTATCAATTAGGACTATTCATTAGTTCTAATAGCAAAGAGCAGATACTAGGACACATGGCCATGTGAGACATTCAGCTATTTTTCTCCATTTCAAAGCCTTTTTAGCAAATTCCCTGGAGCCTGAGTATAATTGCTGCATTAATTCGGCTTCTCACAAAAGCCACTGGGAACATGAACTCACTTTACTAACAGTTCAAAGCATTTTGGCCCCTTGGTTGGTCAGGATTGGCTTGAACTGGCCTGATGGATCTGACTGTCCACAGCAATTGTGTTTTTCATCCAATGCCCGGATCTCGCCATATGGGCCATTGTGTAAACTGTCCCCTCAGACTGGGAGGGTCTGTGTTTCCAAACTGATCCAATATAGACAGTTGTTTGCCGAAATATCAACAAATCTGGCTGTTTGGGGAACATTGAAAGCTGAGTTCTGTCTTTTGAAAGAGGCAAAATCACAGAGGTGGCGAGGGCCTCAAAAACTATGGGCTGCATTTTTGCTGTTCGATGACAGCGATCAGCATCACACTCTGCCTTGCCTGGAGGCACAATGCGGAGACACACGTTGATTTGCAAAACAGAGGGCTTCTTCAGCATGAACGATAGGATCAGTGCAATGGTGACCCCCTTATGGCCTCAAAATGATACTTGGCATTATTAACACGAGCAAAAGACCCTGAGAAAGACCAAGATTAGGTGAGAACAGGACAGGAAAACTGTAGTATCTTCATATGCTGCAGGGATTCTACACAAACAAGGAATATCAAGAGAGCTTTTCTAGATAATGACTTCTACAACAGAAAATGTTCGGTTTATGACCAGGGATATTACTCCAGAGCAGATGTTACTGTTTATCTGTGTTCTGCTGTCGCAGGGTTTTAGAATCCTCCCTTGCAAAACAGTGCTCCCTTTAAGTGGGTTTTAATCATCATCAGTAATGAGCATTGTAAGCTAACCTCTTCACAGCATGCTCAGTGAAAGGATCTGCCAGACCAAGACCTTCAGCCCAAAATCCAGTCAAGACGTCAGGGCAGTGGGGGGTGGCGGGGGCCATATTGGTATTGGAAGTGGTTTGCACATCTGCATAGCGCCCCTGGACTGGGCATGCTAACATCTTCAGTGTCCTTCAGCTGTGGGCACCCACAGTTCCCGTTCACAGACAGGGACCCAGTTAGTGACCCAGAGCTCAGAGCCACTCAGAGCCCTCAGAGACCAAGAGGAAACTGATGGTAGTGCCTATCCACAAACTCCAAGCAGCCGTGCGTGCTGGTGGACCTTCATTCCTGATGGAGAGAAATGCTTTGAGTCGCCTGTTCGTAAACTAAAATCATTGTCTTTAGTAGATAGTTTTCAACCTCCAGCAGGCAGGGGCACCAACAAGTCTATGTCCGTTGGTGTTATCAGCTGACCTGTTATGCTTTTTGCTCAGTTTACCTTGGTGCACTTGTCTGAGAGGCACAAACCTACTGTAAGTGTTCCTGGCCCTTCCTGCATTCTATCATGAATTTTAGGGTCAAGAACAGGCTGGGGCATGTTAATCCTTAAAGAAAATTCTGAGGCTACCCTTCAGAGGCCTTGCCTTTGGAAAATGCTTTGACTTTGCCCCTCTGTGTTCTTTCTGCTTCCTGCAGCAGGTCCTGAGCCTGCTGCTGTGTGTCCATCGGTGGACACGGGTATGGACGTGGATGAGGCCCTTCCTAACAACATGACCCCTGAACATGGCCCAGCAGGCTGGAGGCTGTGGACAATGTGCAACAACAGGGTGCAGGGAGCAGAGGAAGTGCCTGAAGTCAGGGAGTAAGGTGGGGCTCCCCTCCCCTTGGGGAGAAGTTTAATGGAAATCTAGCCAGTCCTGCCTTCCAGGGAAGGGCCAGGCATCTGGGGAAGCTGCCAATGTCTGCATATAAAAGATGTGTTGACGCTGTTCCAGGTGAACCTCCTCATGGACGGCCAGAGCTTTTATGAGACTACAAAGTACTTGGAGACATTTGCAATATCAAGTGGATAAAAAGAAAATACAGGCACTGTGTTGAGCAGGAGAAAGTGTTGGAGTGGAGGTGGAGAAGGTTAGGGGGGACGAGAGCTGGGAGACTCAGAAGGGGTGGGAGTGCAGGGGTGTCTGGGAGCATGGGGTGCCAGCCCAGAGCAGCTGAGTGCTGAGGGCCTGGAGGGGATCTGGAACCCTCAGAGGGGACCCTGCACAGGACACCAGCTCTGCACCAGCTTTTATCCCATGCTACTCCTCCCTCACCCTCCTCCACCCTCTAATCAGTGCTCAGCATCCCATGTCATAGGCCTGCAGGTAGTTTCAGATGGGTTGCACGCCACTCTGGGATCTTGTGGCAGCAGGTAGAAGAGCTGGGGTGCGCACCCCAGAGCCTGGCCCCAGCCCAGCCACTGGGTCCCTCACTGCCTTCCAGCACTGGGCTGAATTCTGCGTCCGTCGACCTTTTCTCCAGCCCCTCCCCATTGGCTCGGAGACCTCGGGATGCTCTGATGGGGAAATGACCTTTGACTCACACCCCTAACATTTCCCTTCCTGCTGTGTCCATGGAGAGGAACCCTCTGGATTTGGCTCCAGCCTCTCTGTGCTATTATTGATCGTCTCCTTCTCACATGAGGCCCTCTAAGCTCAGCAGGGCAGGATTCATCACGGCTAACAGTCAGGGTGACGCTCTAGGTCCTGTTTTTGCAAATGAATGCTTCTATTTTATTCTATAGGATACTTCATTGGGAAAGAACTGAATGATTTTTACATAGTTTCTGAGTGACCAGATGTTTTGCTTTGCATCTAGAATTTCCCCCAATTTTTCTTGTTCAAGTGGGGTTTTGGGCAGTGGTTGGATCAGGGGCTCTGGACTCATCAGTGGCTTCGTCATTGGTGAGTTCACCGGGTGACTGTGCTATGGGAGGGGCCTCCTGAAATGACCACTGCGGTACTTCTGGGGGGGTGGTGTTCCTGTCCTCAGCTGCTCCCTTTCCCTCTGCTTCCTGGCTGCCCTGGGGGGAGCCATTTCCTCCACCAGGCCCTCCCACCATGCTGATTGTGCCTTGGAAACAAACAACCATGGACTGGATCCTTCAAAAACCTTGAACCAAAATGAACTTCCCCTCTGTTACATTACGAGTCTCAGGATTTTGTCCCTGGCACAGAACAACTGGCTGATTCACCAATTTATCACTGGGCTGAGAGGCTGGCACTATTCCTCCTAGAGTCTGGAAAGTGACCTGGAGAGATACAAACAGTCCCGACCTGTGTGTCCAGGACATCATCTTCCTCTCCCCAGCTGGCTGCTCCCAGGGTGTGTGCTGCTGTCAGCTCCACACATGGAACACCTAAAACTTTAGAACTGGTAAAGGCACCATTAGAAATTCCCTGTTGGTGGATGGGAGAAATGCTGTACAGAGAGAACACGTGATTTTTGTCTTGGCTCATGGCGGGTCCACAGCAGAGTTTGACCAGGATTTGGAATTTCTCAGTTCTGGAGCTAGGACATTTTCCATGTTACAAATCTCATCCTGGTAGTTACCTTACTCTTTCCAAAGAAACTGACATTGGATCCAAGGGTGAGATGGAGCCTGTCCACATTACAGGGCACCTGTGGAGACAGCTGGACATGGCCTGAGGAGAAGGCGTCAGCATTATGGCCGAGGTGGAGGATCAAAAAGGTGAGAAGTCCTTAGGGAGCAGTAGGCAGCGCTGAGACCCAAGGTCACAGCCTGGGATATCCCTTCTGCTCTGCAGGAGGTAACGGGAATGACTGAGAACAGGAGAGATAAATGGCGGTAAGACAGAATCCTGTGTAACCCGAGTATGCAAGGGCGAGATCTCCGGTAGCATCCTTTGAAGGAGCCCTGGTTCATGACCCTGGGCAGTGAAGCCCTCTTGGCAGGGATAAGCCGTGTTCATCACATCCATCTTAGTCTCTGCAAGGTCCTTGCTCAAGGACATCAGTGCAATGACTCAGTGATTCAGGGAACCTCCACCCCTCAAAGCCTTGGGGTTGGTGTGAGTCCAGTGGCTGTGACCTTTCAGGGGATCTGACCGGTCACCACATGGAGAGCTGCAGCTGGAACCTTGGGCTGGAAGCAGGACAGTGATAGAGCACAGAAGAAGAAATAGCTAATCACTTTCTGCAGCTCTGCAACCTGCAGACGCCTCAAGAACAATGAGACCAAGGCCTCTTTCTGCATGGATTGTCTCCCCAGGGCATGATATGTCACTGGGATCAGTGCATCGACCCACATCCATTGTCCTGCAATGGTCTCTGTTTTCATTCATGAGTACAGGTTCCTAATGCAGTGGGCATGACTCTCCCCTCTCCCACGATGACCTCCCAGAAAGCAGTCTGATAGGCCCATATCCATCTGCCACTCATGTCTAAGGTCTGTCCTTACTTGCTCTCAGTTCTTGGTGCAGTCACCACTATACCTGAGGTTGTAAATACCTACTGTGGCTTCATCAGACACCTTGTTTCACTGAACCGACTCTAATGGAAAATCACAGATGCTAACATCGGGGCTGGCAAGGGCAGAGTGGGAAAGCTGTTATTCTACCCATCCAAGTGTACTTTAACTGCACCGATAATGCTGCATAATCATCTCTGGGCTGACAGCAAGCTCGCCACGTTGTTGCGTAGTCTTTTAAATCTATTTTTTAAGACCCATGAACCGTAACCACATAATTGTTCATCCTGTATAATCAGCACTGAAATCACTGCAGAAGAAAAACACAGAATTACTGGACATCGGGGTTACCTGAATGCGGGCTTGCTGGAGGGCAGTATCTCACGGGTAGAGGGAAAGTTTTCCATAAAAAACCTTATCTCTCAAAAACGCAGCTTTTGAGCATCATAAATTCTTCGCTGATTGCTCAGTTTTGAAACTGTATGTAACAATCCTTTTTACATATGCTGTTTACTTTCACTCTAAGTGACTGAGGTGGATAGGAGCTTATGATCATTGCTATTTTATAGTTGAGCACACAGACTGAGGAGGATTAAATATCTATCTATTTAGAAGGACTCAACCAGGGGGTGCAGGGGGTGGGAATGACACCTGCCTGGCACTCTGGTTGATCTAACAAGAATACCATTGACAAGTGGCTTAAACTATAAGCATTGATTTCTGTGTGTTTTGGGGTCCAGGAAGCCCAAAGATCAAGCTGCCTATAAGCTTGGTGTCTGGTGAAGGTATCTCCTGTTTCACACAAGGTGCCTTGTTGGTCCCTACCTGGAGAAAAGGACAAATGAGCTCCTTGCATTTAAAAAAATTTTTTATTTAGATTAAAAAAAGCAAAACAGAAAAAAAATAGTAGAAATAATACAGAATTTCAAAAAAAAATAACAGTAAAAAATCACTGGTTGATAAATTATGTATTGTTATCTTAGAAGTAGTTGTTCAAGATACAAAACCAAAGTGAAAAAAGTGGACAGACGAGGGCACCTTTTTTTAAGTAAGGAGACAAATCTCATCTCCCCACTCACCAAGATCATAACATTAGTGATTAAGATTTGAACGTAAGAACATGGGGCACCACAGAAATGCTCTTTTTGTCACCGTGCTTAAGGTGTCAAACTTGCATAGATTCCCCCCAAAATTGGGAGGATCAAAAGAAAAATGAAAATAGTATTGTTTCACGAATCATTTTCACTCAGAATTTATTTGCCTCCCTCATGTTTACCCTCTTAGAGTATAGGTCAGGGACAAGGCCACAGGCAGGGGCTGGTGGGGTGACATCGTGAAGGCCCCACACCCCCCACCCATGTTAGGTGTGCTGTTTCCTGTTTACATATCATGAGAACGTCCCACGTTGCATGCTGGAGAAAACTAGAATTTAAGGGTCAGCTGTGGCCTGCCCCCAGGGACACTCATCTACTCATAACTTGTCTTTGCATACGAATTAATTCTCAAAGATGTTATTGTGGTTATTTTCAGTTTTAAGATACTTGATATGAAACAGCTAGGCTACCTTGGTCAGCTTTCTAGTTGTGACAAAACATTTGAGACAGTCCTTACGGTCCATGGTGGTTTGCTCCGTTGCTTTGGATGTGTGGTAACCCACGGCGTTCTGATGAGAACACATGGTAGACAAGATACTCACTTCCTGGCAGTTAGGAAGCAAGGAAAAGGGGGGGTGAGATCCCAAAAGCCTGCAAGGATGACCCCCAATGACTAACTTCCTCCTACGATGACACCCCACCTTCTAAAGCGCCCCCACCTCCCAGCAGTGCCATAGGCCTTACTGAGCACTTCAGATCCACACTGCATCTCAGACCATGCGGATTAATGGCTTAGAAGGTAATTTAGCTACAACTAATTATGTCTCTCTTATTGATGACACTCTGACTTCCTTGTTAATCCTTGTACCCCCACGAGATTCTTAAGGACAACAGAAACAGTGTTTGAGATGGTTGAAATCAGAGTCAGAAACTGATACTCCTGGATCAATTAATTCACACACACACTGAAACAGCTTTACCCAGTAAAGCTGTGCTCTGCCCCCAGATTTTATTGAATGCCCCTGTGAGAAACATCTATTTGAGGAATTGGAAACTTGTAGAAACTGAAAATATAGTTTGTGGGTCCCTAAACCCTTTGTATCAGAACTCAGGGGATGCAACTTTAATGAATGGATATAGGGCAAAGACCATCTCTCAAACAGTTTGTTGGCCTCCATTCAGCAGGAATAATAAATGTAAGGCACCAGCAGTTCGGGGAAGAATCCATTCTTTGTTGTGGTATAAGCATGCGTGTCACCAATCCCTAAGCCACTGACCATCTAAGCACGGGGGCAGTAGACTCACTCTGTGTCCGCTGCTCAGCATTAACACCACCCTACTGAGCCCCCTCCACCCCAGATTGGCGGCCCCAGGTCTCACAGAGCGCGGGTCCTATGGTGCACTGTACACGGGAGGGGTCCAGGTTGTGGACCCTGCGAAGTGCCCCAAATCTCCCACACTCATGCACTCTAGTCCATAGAAAAACTCTTCCAAGACACCTGTCTTGTTTCCAAAAGGATGGGGACAGTAGTCTACAGTTGGTGCCCCATGTCACGCACAAAATTGTTCACAGTCATGCAAATCTGCCTCCGTGAGCCCTGGGGAGGCTGAAGCTTAGTAATTTCTGCTCCACTTGGTGTCTGTATCTTACCTGGGTACTTACAAATTACACGGCATGGGCTTGCGGGAGTTTTTCTGGGGTGGCTTCCATCCGAGAAGCTTTTCTCCTCTAATGAGAGCAAAAACAGCCTGAGGGGAAAGAGCTATAGATGTCTTTCTCTGCTAACTTTTCAGACACAGACTTAGGCTGTTAGAAATATTGATTTTAAAGTACTAATGTCACTGTATCGTCGGTAATCAATATGAGAGGAATTGACACATTACTTTGAGTTCCAAGTTATTAGGACCTCTCTGGCATTGTTTCAGGTGCATTAATTATTTAAATGGCAACAGAATGTCATGGTGCTAATCATGTACCGTATTCGTCATAAAGTTATGAAATTAGGCATCCATTTCCCAGGGGATTTAAAAGTTTCAGTAAATGATTTGCGATCTTAACTCCACTGTCTGTGTTTTCCTCAGTGTGGTACTGTGCCTAGAAACGCTGCCTCTGAGTTTTGGCTGTGCTGTGTTCTAGGTGGTTACACCTAGAGGTGCTCTATCAGCTGTCAAAACGCTAAAATATTTAACACTCCAGAGCATCGGGCAGAAGACACAAGCTTCTGCAGATGCATAACACGTAGGCAGCTACTGCTAGAGATATTAAGGGATATTTCCAACATGAACCACAGAGAAAGTAAATGCATAGATGCTTATGATTTTGATGATTCATTAGATTGTCAATGCTGTGGTCAATTGGTGTACCGAGGTTTCCTGTTTTTAAAGTCTATGTTTTTTTTTTCATTATAATGCATTATCCTGTACCAATACTTAAATGTAACACAATCTTTTTAGAAATTGAAGTATGACAGAAATAAAAATCACTCCTGCTGTCACCCTTGATCATTTTCATAAGAGACCTTCGGTTGGGCTGGAATGTTTGTTCCCTGACATGCGGGGTGAGACTGTCTAGGTGGCCACCAGTTTAGGTGGTGAGAGGTGCTGAGCCTTTAGAAGGGGTAGGTCATGAGGAGGGGTCACTGCCACTCCTACGGGGCGGGATTAGTTGCCATGACAGCAGCTGGTTGTAAAGTTAGAGCTCCCTTCACACAGTCTCTACCACAGAGCCAGTTCCTCCTGCACGCTCAGCCCTCTGTGATGGGGCAGTGTCCTTGGCAGAAGCCCAGCAGATTCCTGCTGCAGCTCCTGGGCTCTGCCAGCCTCCAGAGGCATGACAGGAATAAGACTCTTTTTCTATAAATTATCCCGGCTGAGGCGTTCAATCACAGCAGCTGAAAATAGACTAAGGTACAATGAATGAAGAAACAGAAATACACTGAGTCATCTTAACAATGAATTTCTGTGGAAATTGAACTGAAGAATGGGGCCATTGAACCCATGACTGCCTGGTGCCGTGGCCAGGCGAAGGTGTGAAGCAGGCTGGCTGCACAGTGCCCAGAGCCAGGTCTTAGCTGGTGCAGTATGACCGCAGACAAGACCATCCTGTGACCATTGGAGACCAGGACCCTGTAAAACCAGCCCATAATCATATCTTGCATACACAAAACAGAAACACTGTTCAAACCCAAAACAGACTAAATCACCAAATGTCCTCTATTCTAGCACAAACAAATTCGGTTTCTTTGCTTATTGTGACTTTAGCTTTGATCTAGCCTCTGTTCCTAAATAAGATACCTAATCACAGAATAACCCTACCTCCTGACAGTGTGAAATCCTGTTTCCTTAAAAGCTCGAGATTAGCTAGGAGTCAAAATGCTACAGTAACTGCATCTGTGTCTCTTACTCTGCGGTCCTGAGGTTCCCCATGGTGGGGCTTTCTGTTCACCACACAGGGTATGCTATCCTGGTGGGCTTAGACCTGATGGCTTTGCATTAGTAATGAGTGGATTTAAACCACCCTCACTGTTGTTTTCTATTCCTTGTTTTTCATGGTAATCTGGTAACTTCTCATTCAACACCTTTAAAATCAGAATCGTAAGTCTTCTGAAATTTGGCAGCAGAACCAAAGTTCTTCCGTTCCCTTCCACCTGACATATTTTCCTCCTAAACGTGGCAGTAAGATGCTGTATTTATGATGTGGTGTCGTAGAATTCCATGGGAGTTTTTGCTGCAGAAGGAGTGGTAGACAAATGTGACCTGAATTGGGAGAGGCTGGTTGGGAGATTGAAAAGCAAGTGACAGAGAAAATCAGTGAGGAAACAAGAAAAGCATGATATGAAAGATATCGGAGCTGTTATGATTTTTTTTTTTTTGTTTGACGGTACCAGGGATTGAACTCAGGACCTCACACTTGCCAGGCAGGTGCTTATGCCACTGAGCTAAATCCCCGGCCCACTGGTATGATTTGTATCTAGGTGACTGAATCACAGGGCGCTGTGCTCACCAGTGGATTTATCCATTGATGAACGTAGGGCTGAATGTGCTGCAGGAGGTGGAACCTGGAAGCAATGAGTGTGACATGACCTGAAGGTACATTCTTGTCCCCAGCATCTTTTTCCTTCTCTGCACCCTGGCTGCCATGGTTGAACACCTTTTCCTACATCACATGCCTCTGCCATCCTCTTACTGCCTTGGATCTAGTCGACCATAGACTGAAACTGTGAACCAGAACCAACCTGTCCTTAAGCGGTGGGTGTCAGGCATTTTGTTGCAGCCATGGGAAAGTGCACAGGAAGGGAGCCTCATTTCACCTGACAGATTGCATGTGCGCTTATTTTCCAATCACCAAGAGGAATCAGCAAGGGCTGGGACACACTGCAGAGAGAGTAGGGAGGGCCTGACATCTGGGGTCATTGTAACCTAACTGTAAAATGCAGAAGTGCGGTCAATAGTCTTCCCACTCCATGGAGAGGAGATGGGGTCTGAGAGCACAGGGATTAATGGTTTGTGTCTAGATGTCCCCTCAAAGCCTCATACACCTTCCTATGGGGCTTTAATGGAGGTTGTGACTGACCCATGGGATTATGGATGCTGGGATTAAGAGTGTGAGTGCTGCACCCAGCTCAGGGTGGGTGGCCGGTGTACAACTACCCTGGCCACTGTGGACAGTTGTCTCTCTGTCATGTGCCTTCCTGCCTTGGAACCAGTCAATAATGAACCAAAATTTCTACAAACTGTGAGCCAAATAAATCTTTCCCCTTTTAACTCTGGGCATTGGATATTTGTCTCAGCAATGAGAAAAGTAACCAAGACAGATGCTATTACCAGGAAGGGGACTGTTGCTGTGACTGTAGCTGACAATGTTTCATAAGACTTTGGGAATGGCTTTTGGGAAGAGTCTGGAAAGATTCAGAGATGCTGGCTGAAAATGAATAGATGGAGTGCCTTAAATAGTTCCATATGGGAGATTCTGGTAAGGGCTCAGAAGACTAGACTCCTGCCAGTAAAGTCCACTCTTTGGAGGTTTCTGTTGGAGGAAAGACTACACTGGCTATTGGACTCCAGATGATGTATGTTACGGCTTGGTGGAAAGTTTGTCTGTATTTTGCTCGTGTCCAGAGACTTTGCCCAAGGCTGAGATTGAGGATGGAAGTCTAATTATTCTGGTAGAAGAAATTTCAAGGCGATCTAATATTTAGTAGGTGGCATGGCTACCATTGGTGGTTTTAGACAGATTTATGTTGAGAATCAAGAGGAAAGAGCCCAGGAGAATGGTGTAAACATTGAGAGTTTGGCCAGAAAGGAAGCTCCAGTCAAGATGTGGACTATGATGATAAAGAAGTTGAGATCTTGATTGCTGGGAAAGAATGGGAGAATAGAAATGCTGGCCCAAGGCATCACAAGAAGCAGCAGGACTCCATCCTTTGCAGCATCTAAATTGCAAAAGTGAAAGGCTTTGCTTTGAGAAGAAAGCTCCAAGTCACCATATTCTAAAATGGGAATGGGTGCACTGTATTTCAGCATGGTGACAGCATAGAGAACTTGTTCCTCAGAATTGGATTTAGAGAACTCAGCAATTCAGGCCTCACCCTCTACAGCTGAGAGAGAGGGAAGCCTAGGTACTGCTTCATTTGGCAGCAAACCCTGATATCATCCACATGGTGCTGCTTTTAGTTGCATGCAGAATAGAAGAGCTCTGAGGTCAGAAGACTTCCATCCAGCGTTCAGAAGGCTAAGAGGCCAGGGAGTGTGACTCTGAGAAGGCAGTGTGTGAAGTTGTGAGTGTGAAGACAAAGGTACAGTGGAAAACCCACAAGTTTAGAGAAGCCAGGAACATGGATCATCTGAGGAAAACCGCAAGGAGGGAGCAGAGTGAGCCCAAGCAAGAAGCCATGGGAGCCACAACCACTGGAACCGCCATAGGGGCAGAGTCACCCAAACCCTTTGGAGCTCACATCCTGACATAGATACTCAGATGCTGTACATGGAACTACAGAACTTAATATATGCCCTGCTGGATTTTGGACTTGCTTTGGTCCCACCCTTCGAATCCCCATTTGGATTAGAATGGAAATGTTTATCTTGTGCCATTGAATACTGGAAGCCTTTAACTTTTCATTTGCACAGGGGCTCACAGCTAAAAGTTTGCCTAAATCTCAGAGGAGACTTAGGTCATGGACTTTTTAGCAATACTTAAACTCTTAGAACTTCAGTGACTCTTAGAGATGGACTAAATGCCTTTTGTGTAAATGAATGTACGTGAGTCTTTGGAGGACCAGGGGTGGAATGTTAGGGCTTGTGTCTGGATGTTCCCGCAAATTCTCATGAACTTTTAATGGGGCTTCTATGGAGGTAGCTGAGTCTAGAGTTTGTGATTGATTTAAGTCTAATGGTGGAATTAAGGCTGTGAGTGCTCCAGCCTCCCCAGGTGAGTAGCCTGCCTACTGTATAAGGGAAAGAGATGTTTCAGTCGGTCTGTGTCTGTCTGTCGGTCTCTCTCCTCACCCCTCCCCCTTTTGCTGTCTTCTGCCACTCTAGTCACTGTGAATTGTTGCCCCTCAGTTATGGACTGAAACCTGCACAAACTGTGAGCCAAATCAACCTTTCCCTCTTTAACTCTTGGTGTTGTGTATTCTGTTTCAGCAGTGAGAAGGGTAACTGAGACAGGACCTGTTCCACACGTATTTGTTCATGAGCCTCCTTTGACATTTTTCTCTCCAAACACCAGATAGTTATCCACGTATGGGGGAAGGAGAGAGAAAAACCCCAAAACAAACATCAGAAAAGGTGAGTGCTCCTCTGCAGAGTAAACCAGCGAGGGCTCCGGAGAGTCCTGCTGTTCAGTCCTGCTGCCTCTCCAGCGGTTGGTGACCTCGCTTTGTCAACTTTGCCTCTGTGGATGGACTGAGAAACTCCTATGGGCTGATTTCTCTTCAGGTTATGCATTATTTAGAGGACATTTGAAGCAGATTTGTACTCTATGTTTCTTGCTTCATTCCCCGATTCTAGAATTTAACTCTCTGTAAGGTACATCCTGCTGTGTTTCCTTCATAAAACAGGAGCTGTGTGTTAAGGGGAGGGGGAGTGGCCAGGCTGCAGGAAAAGCTTCCTGGATATTGAACAAATGAGGGTGCAAGAACTTCTGTTGGTAATTAATTAGATGATGTAATGGAATCTAAATGCTAATAAAAGCATAAATATTTCCTTTTTAATTTTATTTTAATTTTTATTAGTACATATTACAATTCACAATGCTTACACTTTTTTGTGGGAGTTTGTAAATATACATAACTCACCTTGGCCTTGTAAAAGTCTGCTTTCCTGGGGCTGGGGATTTAGCTCAGCGGCATAAGCGCCTGCCTTGCAAGTGAGCAGTCATGAGTTCAATCCCTGGTAGCATTAAAAAAGAAAAAAAATTTTTTAAAGTGCTTTCTTAGATCACTCCTCCCTCCCTGCTCCCTTCACTTTGTGGTCCCTTGCCCTTTTATAATAGGTCTGTCTTTGTGTTCATGTTTTCTACTATCTTTTATTTCGTTCTATAATCTATATCTTGTGTTTCTTGTACAAGAGAAATCATTGTGATATTTAAACTGTGTGCCTGACTTAGGTCACTTAACATTTTGGTCTAAAGGTATGGCCATTTCCCTACAAATGTCTCAAATTTATCCTTCTTTACAACAGAGTCATCTTCCTCCGTGTGTCAAGACCACATTTTCTTCATCCATTTACCTGCTGAAGGTCATACTCACTGCTCCCAAGGTTGAATTATCACGAGTTGTGCTGCTATAAACATGGGTGTGCATGGATCACATGGACACATTGGTGTCCTTAACCAGAACATGCATGAATCGTGTGCTGTACTTGTGGAAATAAAAGCCAAGATTCATTTAGTTATTGTCAAGAAGATTTTAACAACAACAAAAAAAACACAGGTCAAGTTAATGGTGCTATTAAATAAAAATATAATAACAAAGGCAAAATTAAAATATATACACACATATATACATAGATACATGGAAAAACCCCAGGAAACTCTAGTTTTTAGTCAGTTTGATGACTTTGAATTCATTAAGTGAAAAGGAAAGAATGAGAACATTTTCCTCTGTGTGTATTTACACACATGTTGTATGTATGTGAGTGGAACTGTGTATGTGGGTGTATCATTATGATAAGGGATGTCAGGCGCGAGTTACTGGGAAAATGGGTTTCAGTTTGGTTCTAGAAAAACAAAGGTATGAGGGGGTGAGCATTTCTGCACTTCAATGTAAAAGATCAGAAATTACAAGTAAATATTAATTATGCTTTGAAAATAGATCATGGGGACACTTCTAAGTCACTGAACTAAAATGCAATAAGAAATTATTGAATAGCAAAGCATTCGTGTCAAGTAAAAGAAGTAAAACCATTCACTTCCTTTAGCATGATAAATTCTACAACTTAAAATGTAGAATTAAAAATGCAAACAGCAATGGGAGAGAGTGTGCATGATTCCCACCCCGGCAGAGTACAGAAGATATTCTGCGACTTGGGCTACCCGAAGTGCAGTGTGTGTCCACACCAGCAGTTCAAGCCAGCTCACCGAGCTTCACCTCCTGCATTTGCAGAACAGAGGTAGCAACAGTGCCCTGCAGTAGTGCGGTTCAGTGGAATGGAAACGTGCTGGCAGATCTGAGTGTGGGGTCTGACACCAAGTATACGTTCACCGTTATCGTTGTCGTCAGTGTCACCATGTCGGGTCCTGACCTAGATCCTCCATCTCCCAAATGAGCGTACGGTGGAAGCTTAGATAAAATGCAACAAGTGGTGTGATTTTAGGGCTCCAGGAGGGTCAAAACCTTTTAGTTGAGCTTGATACTCCGAGGCTAAGACAAAGACTTCTCTGGACCACTCACTTATTAGGTCCAAAAACAAGGGGAGGGGAAACTGAGGAAAGGACAGGCAATGAGCAGGACCTTGGGAGTCACTTCAAGGACGTCTCCAAGTAATGAATCACGCCAATTCAGTAGCACTGTCTTGTCGTGATGACATGGTAGGAGCGACTGTGGGTGTAATTCCTGCAGCTGCAGTCTCTATCTACTTAATTGATGTTTGAGCCAAGTGTCCACAGCTGTGGCCTTGTCTTGCCCTTTGAGGTATCTCTGGCCTCACAGGCCACTATAGGCCTTAGCCAGGACCAGTGATTCATAGAGGTTCACTTACTATGAATCAGCTCCCGTTGCCAGGCAGGGGGCCGAGGCCTAGGACAGACTCACAGATAAACACAGAAATTAGTCAAATTTGAATCCTGCTCAGAGCCGCTTTGTAGTGATCTCCAACAATCATCCCACCCTCTGTCCCCACGATTCAAGAAGAAATATATTCTTCTAGGTATGTTGGCGGAAGCAACATCATACATGGAGAAATTCACAAGAATTAAGATGGCTGAGGATTTAGCTCAGCGCCATAAATACCTGCCTGGCAAGCACAAGGTTATGAATTCAATCCCCGGTACAAAAAAAAAAATAAAATAAAATTAAGACTAATTCTAACCTTTTCCTCCATGAAGTAAACCTGACTTAAGCTTTCTACTAGTAAAACAATGGAAGTTGAAATAGCAACCAGTGATTTTTATACTGTCATCTTTTCTTACATTCGTCTCTAGCCAAGCAGAATGCTCCCCGGCTCAATCAGTGTTCAGCTGCCAAGGAAGACTGCAAACCTTAGTCTGCAGGCTCCTTAGTCCCTGCGGGCCTGATCCCAGACCTCAGCCCTCCGCTGGAGCTCCCTGCAGACCTGCATGGGCTGTGGTCCCCCAGCTTCGCATCAGGAGATTCCTTGCTGCCTTCAAGGCCTCCTTGTCTCTGGTCCATGCCTTCTGAAGCTCCTCTTGGACACCTACCATGGTCCGCCTTCTGGGGGTCTTTCAAGGCTACTTTCCCAGACTGTGGTCATGCATCTTGGGCTGTGCACATCCGGTCATGTTGATGAGCACTTTTTCCACAGCTGTGAACTGGCTGCATTTCAGAATCACCAGAGCCCAGTGTGCAGAAGGGTGCACCAGGAGAATGGGGAGCCCCTTCTTCTCTCCTGGCCAGTGTCAGTCTCCTGGTCATTTCCTTCATCCTTTCATAAAAGCTGAGTCTTTCCAGAAAGGGCTCAGAACAGTATTGTGAGAAGAGCTCCTCTTGCCTCCACCAGTTCAGACGCAGGTCTCCTGTTCTCCTGAGATCAGTCCTTCCAAAGGACAGTATCTACAACCCTGTCTAAGAGTAGCCACCAAGACCCGAAGGTCTCCTTCTCCTGCTTGAACTGGAGGGTCATCGCATCTCTGAAGGATCTGTTAGGAGGACTCTGTGTGTGTTAGGAGGACAGTGCGAGGAGACGGGCTGGTCAGGGAGGGAGTGCCGAGGTCTGACCACAGCTGCTCATGCCGTAAATGCTGCAGGGAAAGAACGCATTCATGAACACTGTGCCAGAATCTGAGCAAAACAGGACATTAGAAAAGTACATTTGTATTCAGGAATTCACCTTAGAAAACACCCAATTCTTCCATTCAAAATTTGAAAATGGCACAAGAATTCACTATTTCCAGTATTGGATGTAAGGAAGTCTAATACGCATCCAAAGATGGGAATGGACGAATGTGTTATAGTACATAAATATGACATAATATTGTGAAATAATAACATTAAAATATTGTGAAGGTATTAGGTACTCTAACACCGTACAGAAGTGTGAGACTATTTCAGATATAACACTAAAAGAATAAAACCAAATACAATTATGGCATAACTTAGATTATGCTCAAAGTACATGCACACATAGCAAAAAAAAATAAGCACAATATCTTGTGCAGATCATTTTCCTTATTATTGCTGGAATATTATTCACGCAATTAATCAAAGTCAGAAGAAGACTGAATTGGCTCAAGCTGTTGTTGGACTACGGATGCTGATCGGCTTGCTCTGGGGTTGTGTCTTCATGTGCCAATAACAAGTTGAAAATATCCAACATCAAACCTTGGCTTAAGGCACTGAGCATCACAGCACAGCAACACAGCAGTGTGTTGGTTGTTTCCTTCCTAACCACAGGTCTTCCTGGAGCAGATGACCTGTCCCCATCTGGGATGGAGTCAGGACTAAGAACTCAGAATGATCCAGATTTGAAGTGTAGTTTCTACTTAGTGCATATTGCTTTGCCTCATTTTAAAGTCACAAAATTGTGCATGAAACCATTGTTAGCTAGAGACCGACTGTATTTATTTTGTTAAAATAACACATGCAATTTTTCAAGATGCAAAATGACTTCAACAACAGAAATCAATTCTCCAAACTTCAAAAATTTGAAAACCCTGGTGACATTTAATTTTGCTTGCTTCTTTAGAAGATATTTCAAAGGACATTATTCACTTTATTACTGAAACCCAGAAATGCACTATGTCATTTGTATGCCTTGTCTTGATTTGGTTTCTTTCCGATGACTACTCACAGGTGCTTACAACTGTGGAAGCTGTGAGTATTCAGCATAATTTAACTTAAGTTAGAATTACAAACGTCTTATTAGCACTTACAATGTGCATTTCTCTGTTTCTAAAAGTTGAGCTTTAATTCAAAGCTGAAGAGAGGGCCCTCTCAGAGCCTCCTCAGCGTTCCGCAGAGGAGGAGGAGGAGGAGGAGGAGGAGGAGGAGGAGGAGGAGGAGGAGCAGGAACTGTGCTCTGAAAACTTGTACATAGAGAAAGTTGTCAAGCATTCTGAGACTATCAATATTCCTGCATGCAAGGACTGTGTTAATAGAAAAGCAGGTACCTTCTGGGGTAAATGCATATAAGCAAAGTCAAGATCAAGTAAATGCAAAGGAAAATTTATTCCTGGTACCAGTCCACCATGAAGCTAGGTAAGAAGACAGACTGGGTTACCAGGAAGTGAGGCAAGAGGTATAGATGGTCCCAGGATGGAGAAAAATGTGAAGATCAGAGGCTCGCCTGCCATGCTCAGAGCTCAGGGGTGTGGGTGTCTGACTCACCTGTGTGCGTCGGTTTAGCTCAGTGTGTTCACCAGTTCAGGGGACAAGCATATGTGCTCAGGGTGATTGATCTTCGTTACTGTAAACATGCCTGTCCACTTGCACGTGCCTCAGACCCCCCCCGTACTCCATGCACACACTCATAATAGAGGCTCCAGGGAGTACAAGGGTCTCTGGTTTTTGTAATATAACACACAACATGGAAACATAATTTCTACAGGGAATAACGGTCCTTCTCGCCTCTGCAGGCTGAGTCCTGTGCGTTTTCCCTGCTCCTCAGTACGCCTTACACGGGAAGCTGAGGTCCTGGGTGGGTGGCAGTTGAGATCTTGCTCCTAACTCTCCAATTATCTCTGATCTTTATAAAATGTGGTGCCCCAAGAATATGCTTCACTGAGTGGGCTGGGATGTGGTTGCACTCTGGATAGTGTTTCTACTCGGCACCTGTAAGTCCTATAAGCAAAATAATGAGGCACCACAGACAATTGTGAGTCTCGTCCCTTGGTGTTGGAATGAAAGATGATGTCACGGTTGCCTAGTGGAAGTGGTTTGGGAGCAGCCCAAATGCTAAGTTGTAGGCAATAGACTTGGAGTACTCGTTACGACAGAAGGGGTGGTAGAGGAGAACTTTGAGAATAGAGTGTAACTTATTCCTTGTGGAGAGTCCTTCTTAACAAGTTTTAACTAAGTTGTGGTGTGTTTTTTTGGACTGAGAGCTAAATATTTCGGGTGGAAATGAAATTTTACTAGAGACTCTTCAACTCAACATATCCAACACGTGGCCTAGAAGACTGAATAATTCCTTTCACATGTACACACTTCTGGTTCATTTCTAATGTCTGTAAATGTATGTACAGCGCCATACATGTTACCTAGAAATGAAAATGCGTGACGCATTCCTAAATACTAGGCAGACATAGTTTCTCTCTGTGTGTTCTCGGTCACCGAACGTGAAAGGCACGGTGACTGCCTCGTAGGCATCCTCCAGTGCATCGTGAGGTCGGACCAGGTCACTCTGTGTAGCAGGCTGAGCACAGTGCTTACCGAGAATTCCTGGGAAGGTGAGCGGGGCTCACAGGGGCTGTGCTGTTCCACCAGCTCCACACCCTTCCCAAGGGCTACTCCACCCTCTCACCTCACTTCCTGTGCATATCAGTGCAGTCCAGTCAAGGCAGGGTAGATTCGGTGTGGGAAAAACAACTCCAGCTCTCAGTGACTTAAAACAACTCAGATTTCTTTCTCATTCATACTTCCTATCTTTCTCATAACCAGAAGGATCCTGCTGAGTCACTTGGCTCTCTGGCTGATGGGTCAGGCACCATCTCGAAGAGGGATAATCTTCAAGTTAGAGAGAGAGCCCTCCAGAGAGAGAACGTCACGGAGCATCGCAGGGTAGTGATATTGTTCCTACCATGCGACCCAAAAGAACAGACCAGGAACGCTTGATGAAAAGCCTGCATTTTGCATGAGTAATTTTATCCAATTAAAAGCTGAGAAAGACTTTTATAGCACTGAGATCACTGGAGTAAAAGAGTCCTTATGGTTAGGGTAGGAACGGTGCCCACACAGAGTGAGCAAAGCCATGATGGATGGCCAGATGGACGCAACCATGTCCTCCAGGGGACTTGGTAGACAGATTCCTTTATAGGTAAGATAATGATGTAATTAGAGCTGGAGCAGGGACATCTGTGATGCCTAATCAATGCCTCCAGGATGTGGATGAGCAGGCATTGATTTCTCGGGGGAAGAGCCATCAGTTACTGAGCTCATACCCTCCCTCGGTGGGTCTCTGGCTGGGCCAGTGTGAGTCAGAGGCTGTTCCAAATGCCTCAGCGTTTTCAGGGTGTGGTAAGTGCAGACAGTGACACAGGCAGTGCAGACCGGGGCGGCTGCAGCCCTGCAGCCAGTGCTGCAGAAATGAGCGTGGTGTTTGGAGACAAGGCAGGGCTCCCGCAGGGCTGCCCTTTTGCTGTCCTTAAGGTTCTGCAATTCTGTTTCCTCACAGTTAGAAACAAACTGTGTGGGTCAGAAGCAGCATGAAGATGTGCCCTGAAATTAAATGAAGTGTTTGCCGAGACTGACTTGGATCCATGGACACGCACTGGAATGCAGCTCCTTTTGTAGCATGTGGGTTTAAATGCTTCTCTAGTTTGGGGGTGATTTGGGCCAGTTTATGACAAGGAGTAGTAGAGGCAAAAGGCCCAGCTCTCCTGAAAAGAGCAGAGCTCTGACAAGTAACATTGCTATCATCTGAGGCTCTCGAGACAATGAAAGGGACATTAAGGGAAATAAGCTAGACACAGAAGGCAGATGCCTACCACTTGTCCCATCTCCTGTGTAGAAGACACACACACACACACACGTGTACACACACAATCGCCGTGGAAAAGTGACTGCATTCGAGGCTGGCCGTGGGTACTGGCAGGTGAGACGGGATCAGTGCTCCCTGTATGAAAGATCCTGCACTATCACATCAAACCCCATTCATACCACAACTAATACATGCTAATCAGAAAGCAAAGAGCATTTTTGAGATACAGACAGACATTCAGACAGGTAATACACAAAAATCGAGAGTAGGAGCAGTGTGGATAGTAGTCTTTAGTGACTTTACACAACATAGTTTTATTATAAACTTTCTAGGTCAGATATTTCATTTGTTAGGCTTCTCTAGAGGAAGAAAATCAATAGCAAAATATATAATTATTCAAGGAGATTTATTCGATAGCTTTGAGGGTCAGAGGCTGCAGAGCCCACAGCGGCCTCTGCACACTGCAGAGCCAATGACCCAGCAGCTGCTCAGCCCTGGGAACTGGAAGCAGAGGAACCAGGGACCGAGGATGCAGCACAGCCCAAGGCTGAGGGCCCGGAAACCCCCGAAAGTCACAGGGTGTGAGTCCGCAGTGGAGCTGGAGACTGAGGTTCACAGGCGAAGGCAGCAGTGGAAGAAGAACAGCTCAAGCAGAACAGAGCTTTTCAGAGCCAGCTGGACATCCTTCCCCTTTTCAGTCCATCCAGGCTGCGAGCCCATTGGCTGATGCATCCTTTGATCAGGTTAGGTCTGCCCCTTGGTTTGCTGGCTTACATGTCAATCATCTCTGGAAAAGCCCACGGACACACCCAGAGTGAGTGCTACCTATCCTTGGGCATCTCTTAATCTGGTGAAGACTGCAGTCACGTGTCATGAACTGTTCTCCCTGGATTGAAATCAAGGTGTCTTCAGAGCCGCCTGCCTTCTGTGGACTCTAAGGGACAATTATTTCTCTGGTCTGTCCCAGTTTCCACAGCTTCGGCATTCTTTGTGACCCCTCCTCTAGGCTGCAAGGCAGCAGGAAAGTGCTTTGTGACCAGACTGTCATTCTTGTCCTTGCAACCCTGAATTCCATGCAACCCACCTGGACGATCCAGGGTAACCGTCCACCTCAAGAGCAGTAACAGTCACATCTGTGAAGCCCCGTTGGTTGTGTCATTCAGTGTAAGCACAGGTTCTCTGGATGAGGGTGTGGGCATCTCAGCGGGGTGGAGGGGTTTGTACTGCCTGGTGCCATGGTGCTGGTAAAAAACGCACAAGAGTAGGTAACTAATGGGCGGGCCAAGCTCTGGACCTGTTCACTCCCCACCTCTTATTAACTCTTATTCTAGTCCCTACTTTAGTGGAAGGTTTACTGATCTGGAGTTTCCCTCTGTTTCCTTTGTTCAGTGCTAAACACAGAAAAGAAATGCAAAACTAACCTCGCTCAGTGGCCCCGGAAAACAATGCTAACCTGGGATGAAGTTTGACAAGTGACGCATTACTCAGAAAACCACCGGGCGCTGATCCTGTGTATTATGCAAATACATTCACTTCCTGACCCCATTTGCAGATGTGTCTATAGGTAATTATGGGAGGCTGCCGCCTGGCCTTTCCTACTAGAGTTTAATTTTTTCCAGTGGATACTCATGAATAGCGACGTTACACTTAAGAATGAAATCATTCTCTCCCACTCGAAGCGCTCATTAGCAAACTTTTCAAAGGGTTGCAATGCCCTGATGAGTGAGTTGCAGCTGGACTTTGATGAATGCTGCTCATTACTTAGATTGAGCTCCAGCTTTGTGGAGATGACTGCTTGCCTTAAGAACGTGAAGCGTTTTGCACTGAAACCTCGTGTAGACAAATGGTTGTGCTTTCATCAATTGACTTAGTGGTGCTATCAAAACCCTCCTGAAAGCTAGACGCATTGGGAAGTGTTACCTATTCCACGGTCTCCAATTAGCACAGGGAATTAATTGGTCTCACACCAGTTGTGAAGAGTCCTTGCCATTCACGTCTGCGTGAGATGTGCTGGTGAAAAGAATTACAGCCTTTCTTGCTGCTTGGAAACATGTTTAGCACTGTTAAGAGGGAAGTAACACATTTAAGTGTTACCTTCTGCGATACTTTTTTTTTTTTTGGTACCGGGGATCAAACTCACAACCTTGTGCTTGCAAGGCAGGCACTTAAGCCACTGAGTTAAATCCCCAGCCCTGAGACACTCTTAATACTGGGAACCTACCCAAAAAGCTGCGTACCTACCTGCCTGCTGTGGAAGCTAAGCCAGGAAGGAGCAGAGTGTGCTCTGTGTGTCTAATTGGACCATTAATATGATGGATGAAGACTATCGCTTGGAAGTTTATGATGTAGAACAACAAGGCGTACAAGTCCCCCCCGCCCCGTGTGTGTAAGCAGATGAAAGGAAGACCTCGTAGAGCCGCGTATGCTGTGTGAAACCATAATTGATGAAGATCTAATTATGCCTTTTCTGAGGGGGGAGGGGTCAGCAATGCGTCAATCCCTTGCTAATTTATTCCTGAAAACCAGGAAGCAGCATGGGTAGCAACCAAGAGTTTAGAAATAGGAATCAAACATGCAATACTTTAAAAAGAGGAAACATAGACATAATGTTTAAGGTTGATATGTTGTTCTAAATTTTTCCTTACATTTAAGTTACTTTGATCCCCAAATAGAAATCTGTGGGTGATAAGGTTATAGACTGATTTTCTTACATGTGGGCTGGACTCATTTACAAGGGTAGTGTAAATTATGTGTGAAAATTTCAAATTTTCATCTGGACACAGGCTTTAAACAAGAATAAAATTCTTTAGCTTGGAAGTTAAAGAAAATCCTTCTCTTGTTTTTTTTTTTTTTTTTTTTCGTGGCATGAAAAAAAATGAATCTCTTCATAATTTCTTGTGGTCCCAGTTATTGATATCCTGGGCTCACTGAGCAATCTGAAGTTTGAATGGTGGGCCAGGGATTTAGCTCAGTGGCATAAGCGCCTGCCTTGCAAGCACAAGGTCATGAGTTTGATCCCCTGGTACTAAAAGAAAAAAAAAGTTTGAATGGTTTACTTTAGATTGTTTTAAATTGAAAATTAAAATTGCATGTATTTATGATGCACAGATGACATCTTGGTATGTGTGTGCTAACATGAGTCATGTCATATATGCATTGCCTCAAGCAGAATTTTTGTGGTGCAAACAATTAAAACCCATTAGGATTTTCAAGAATCCAGCGGATTATTATGAACCCTAGGCGCCATGTTGCACAACAGGTCTTTTGACCACATTCCTTCTATCAAACTAGAATTTTCTAACCTTGCACAAAGCTCCCTAAACCTGACTCCAACACCCCAGCTCTGGGAACCCCCAGTCCAGTGACTGCCCTAAGCTCAGAGTCTTCAGTTCCCATCTTGGTGATGTCATATGGGATTCTTCTTTCTGTGCCTGGCTCATTTTGCTTGACATGGCCTTCAAGCTGCACCTGTGCTTAGATCCCTGCACAGTTTACAGGTTTTTTTGTTTCTCCCAAGTGCATAATATTCCACCACCACATACAGGCAGCGTATTCCACCCGCTTGCCCTTCCATGGGCACTCGGTTCACTCCACTGCTGGGTGATAGTGAATAGCGCTGCCGTGGATGTGCAGATAAATGCGCACACATCTCCTGGTGCACTGATCTCATTTCTTTGGGGTGGGTAGCTCCACACCTGGAAGTGGAATTGTTTGATTATATAAAATCCCATTTTGATTGTTTATTTGTGGCCCCAGGCATGGAACCCAGAGCCCTTCCACTGAGCCACCTCCTGGTGTCTCACTAAATTGGTGTCTCGCTCGGGCTGGGCTCAGACTTGGCAGTCTTCTGCCTCAGCTTCCCCGAGTGTAGGACTTACACCCTCCTGCTCTATTGTGAGTGTTCTGACAGCCTTCTGCGCTGTTCCCCTGGTGCTCCAGTGATTTATGCCTCTCTCTCCAGAACAGAAAGACCCCCTTTGAGAAGCACTTCCTAAGACTTGCTCAGTTTGGGTTGTATCATTTTAAGCCACCTCCTGTGTTTCTTTCTGCTTTTTCTGTTTGTGCTTTTGCATTCATTCAAAAACATCATTGTCCAGGGCTGTGTATTTCTCTACCCTTTATCTAGTAGCTCTGCCATTTCTGGTCTTAGAGTTTCTTGGCATTTGTGTACATGGTGTGGGGAAAGGGAAGGGAAGGAAGGAGAAAGGAGTTTTTAAAAAGAAGGAATGGGACCAGAGCTGTTGTACATGGGGAAGGGAAGAAGGGCTGGAGGGGAGGGAGCGGAATGGGAAATAGAATCAAGGAAAGTCATGTGCAGACTGGAGTTCCCAAAGTTGAATGTGGCACAATGTAGGGACAAAACATAAAGGAGAGAAAGTCGTCCACGCCACCTTAGGGAATTGGGAGTCAGTATGCCCTGCTCCTGGGTCTCCCCAGGTGGAAACACAAGGGGAGTAGCTGAGCCAGGGGGATGGAGGAGGGCGGCCAGGCAGGGAGGAAGGAAAGGCAGGGCTGCACCATGGGAGAGTGGCCCTGGGAGGCCGGGGACCCTGGAAAGCAAGGTTCTGGGTAGGGGACAAGAGACCCGCCCCAGGGGGACTTCTGGCCCTCCGGTCGTGGGGCGGATCCAAGCCCTAGCCAAGCTGGCACAGGCTCGCGTCAGGTGGTGACCTGATCAGTGAGCCCCAGTTGCCTGTGGCTCAAAGCCTGGATCCAGCAGAGCGGCCAGGAGCCTCTCAGGGCTGGGGCTTCTAGAAGGAAAGGAGCTGACAGCCAGAGCTTCCGAGCAGTAGCCAATGAACCCAAAGCCCAGTGGAGTGAGGGGAACCAGGACGGGAATGATTTAACCGGTGTCAGAGCCCAGGCCCCTGGCCGTCCACCAGGGCTGCTGATGTCATGGGCCGGGGACTCAGCAGTGGTCAGCGAGCCTCGGAATGACCACAGAGTGAGCCAGCGTAGGTTTTCCAGAGCAAACTGGTTCTGCCTCTTAGAGACACAGATGATGTTTAGCCAACCAAGGACCTCTGACTGATGACCGTTTCTTAGCATATTTTCACAGCTGCTGAGAAGGTGCCTTCCTCAGAGACAGTAAAGTGTTGCTTCCAGGGCCCCCATGGAGGCCAAATTCACAGGCGCTCAAATCCCTTACCAGTGAGGCCCTATTAGCACAAAACTCTGCATTCCCTGCATGCCTTTTATATCATCTCTGCTTATGAATCCCAGTGTCACGTAAATATGCAAATATGCACTAAACTATACCTTTCAGTAAACAATGACCAGACCTAAATGTCTGCACATACCCAGTCCAGATACCATTGAGTTTTCTCCATATTTTTGATCTGGGATTGGATGAATCTGGAGTATGGAAACTGAGTATTCAGAGGTCTGAGTGTAGGATGCAACGTGTCCCAGAACCCATATGATCCATCCGGTATCACAAAGTTACTGATGCGTCCATGGGAAAATGAAGTGTTCGGATAAATAAGAGTTGCCAGATTACAGAAGAATGGGACATATTTTTATCAGATTTGCACCATATTTTAAACAGTGCCATTTCTTATTTTGTGTAGTTTTGATGGCCCATACATAGCTTCTTCAGCATAAAACATAACAAATGAAATATAAACCAAGACCAATGTTAATTCCATCATAAATTCCTGGTGTTAGAGCTACCAGCATGGAAGCAATGTTAATCTGATATGGATTTGAGTAATGTCTTTTAAAGTTCTAAAGAATACTCAAGTCTTTCTATTGGCTTGGCATCTACACTACCGATGTTTTAAAAAATGATTCTGTGCATTCATCAGAAAGGTGTTAATTTTTAGGACAGCCAGAAGTTGAGCATAAGATTTCTTCTGTAGCATACATACTGTAAGCACAAATTTACTCCTAATAAAGTTTCCTTGCTGTGGGCTGAGGTTCTGATCCTTGCTGTGCATTCATTATAACACACATAATCCACACTGTCACTTATTTAGATGACAAGCAGGGAAGATGAAGCTCAGAGATTCCAGTATCTTGCTTAATTGTCCATATGTATGAAGGTTATACTGAAAGCATAGTATTTGGACAGCACATTTAGTTTAACATATACTTACACGGTAGGTCTCATGAATGCGGTCAAGGTTTTACGTAATTAAAATTCCTCATTTAAGAACTTTGGTCATGGTCTGATGGTGTAGCTGAGTGGCAGAGTATTTAATCAGCATGTGTGAAACCCTGGTTTGAATTCCCAGCACTGTCACAACTAAATAAATAAATAAATCGATGCATGTTGATCAGGAAAGAAGCTATGATATTTACTGATGTTAATAATTCTCAATGTAACTTGGGTCCTGTTATTCTTGAAATACTGAATGAACATTACCACTTTCTCAGCAGTTGTTAAATTGGTTTCAGGTGTGTGTGGGGGTGTGAGTGCATGAGAGTGTGAGTGTGTGTGTGTGTGTGTGTGTGTGTGAAGGCGTGTAGGAGACCGGAGTTGTGCCCAGGACCTCATGCATGCCAAGTCCATGCCCTGTCGCTCAGCAGCAGCCCAGCCTGATTGAGAACACTTGACACTGGCCAGGTTTACCAAAATATGTTAACTTGAAGTAACTTATGTGAAGTAACTTCTTTTGATGTTAAATGTAAAGAAAAGATGAATCCCTAACCTGGGATTGGCTTAGCAAATTCTTTCACAAAGCCCGTAAGAGCCCCATATACATCTCAATGTGAAGAAAGACATGGGACCAACTTCCAAGATAAAGACGAAAGCTCTCCACTTATCAAGTAGAAAAGCACACAAGAATGCATATCAGGATAAGCAGCGGCAAGCAGAAACGACACTTACATGCAACAAAAACTTACACTACCTAGATTATTAAACTAGTAATTATAATATAGTAAATTAGCAAATTTCAATCCCAGGTGAGAATCAAGCAGGTCAGAAATGCAGACAACTTCAGGATTTTCCTTTCCAGAGATGAACTGGTTCAAATCTATATGCGCTTTTACTCCAGATATCTCCAGGATACAATTAAAGTTCCTTGAAGCGGAAGTCCCATCGGCAGTGTCTGGATCAGAGACCGGGCTCTTGGCTTGGGTGGAGCAGGCTGAGGAGACGGAGAAGCCTGCAGACTCGGAAACCGCTGTGGGGAGGAATTGTCAAAAGGGAACTGAGGTACCCTATCTAACAGCAGTGCCACAGCAAGGGCACCCTACGGTTTCCAGCATGAGTTCTGCTCTGTATTTGTCTGCACAGTTCTAGTTCTACATCTTTATCTCTATACCCACATTCGAGGAGAGTCAGACCGGTGCTTTTTAGTGTTTTATTTTGCAACTTTCGGAATCACTCACTCATTCTTTCAATTTGAAACACGACCTCCATGAACACAGAAATCTAACTTCATCATCATAGAGCTCATATGCTTTGGCTTGACAGCCAAATTATAAAATATCGTGTTGACCAGGCATGGGGAGAAGGAACATTTAGGATCAGAAGACGAGAAAGGAGGCTGTTTCAGTGGGTGCTCAGGAAAGACCCTCAGAATGGGGTGAATGGGGTGCATTCCCGGTGAGAGCTGGTTCAGGGATGGAGGAGAGACAGGGCTGAGGGACAGTTAGGGCGAAGCCCCTAACAGTGAGAGGCCCGGATGTGGGGCAGGCTTTGCCCTGGTGACCATGAATTTCTAGGAAGTTTCCGTCTCTGGAAAGGAAATTAGAGTCCCTGAAGGTCCGTTAGTGTTTGATAAAGCCTCTGGGTTTTTAGTATAAGGTGGGAAAACACTGGATTCGTGGTGGCAAAGACTGCATGTTTCTCACGTGGAAGGCCGAGCGTGAGGGTGTCGTGGGGGCTGGGAGGATGTCTGGGGTTGGGGGATGGGGCGGGGGATTTGGATGCTGACTGTTAGTTTTGCTAGGCGCTGAGCCTCCCGTGCCTCATGGTAAGTGTGAAGCAGGTGGTGTCAAGCACAGTGCCAGCTCTTCCTGTAGGTGCACAGGAGCCGTGCCTGCTTCCCAGGGTGGTGATAAACCGGCAGACGGTGTGAGGCAAACACGGGGCCAGAAACAACATTTTAGACAGTTTCCTAGCAAACCTCTTGATCCCTCCAGCGCCACTGGAACCTTATTGGTAAAAGAGTTTAATGAAATAAGTTGGAAAGCTTGCTTTGAGCATCTCCTGGAAATTCAAAAGGACACAAAAAGTCACTCAATGAACTGAGTAGAACTCACAGAGGTTTCCAATCTCCCGTGAATGCAGGAAGTCATTGGTTTGGTTGGTGAGGAACTTCTTACTGCACGGAAGTTGCTGTCACATTGCCCAAGACAACCGGAAGGGGCTGCACTCTAGAGGCTGAGGAAGGAGGAATGCAGCTTCAAAGCTGGAACAGATAATTTGGCAACTTATTGAGATTTTGTCTTATAAATTAAGTGCTGGAGATGTGCGGTAGGGATGTGGCTCAGTGGTGACATGCTTGCCTAACACGCATGAGGCCCTGCACACACACGTACACATGCAACACATGCGTGCACACACACATGCACACATGCACACATGCACACACGTACGCACACATAAGTTCTGGCGGATAGCAAATGAGAAGACTCTTGGTTCCACTCCCAGTACCAAAGAAAACAAAACAAAAAGAAACAAAAAGCCAGGAATGAAACCATGGCTTACTGCTGAAGCAGCGGTGAGCAGGAATCTCTACAATGAGAAATATATGAATCAAGTCACAGATGTGAGTCAAACATTCACCATATATTTTTCCAGGGAATATTGATTTGAATGGAATGAGAGAAAATCTCCAAAAGGAAGATAATTTTGAATGATTAAAGTCTATGTGTCATTTAAATTTAAACAGATCTTTAATGCTATGAAAAGAAAAGAAAGAAAGGTGTGACAGCTGTCCCTGCAAGCAGGACACATGCACCAGGCTGGCATTCATCCAAAGGTTCGTTGTTTGTTGTCTGACTTCAGATTGGAGGATGAGCTTTCAGAATTTGAGGATGAATCAAAGTAGCCAGAGTAACTAACGGATGCTGTATATTATAGGTATATTTTTTATTATTTTAGTTTAAAGAGATAAAGGGTATGAAATACTAACTGAGATTATGGGCTCTTCCATGGATAAAGATTTATTTTATTTATGTAAGTGTCTGCATTTGAACTTAAGGAAGTTATAGAGGTCAAGCACTCACCGTAACTTCGCAGTCTTGGGTCTTGTGCACTTGCTCACAGCGTGATTCTCTGTCTCATAAACACTTCTATCTCTGGTCTCCTTTATCATTTTCTGTCCTTTCTGCAGATTCCTCCTTCCTGACTGCTTTGCTCATCCTTTCAAACAACCTTGACTGACACTTGACCTGCCATGATTCCATGTCCTTGTTTGGTGGTGCAAGGCAGAGGTTGGACCAGGACAGCTCTCTGCTTTCTCTGCTCATGTTGCTGCTGGGTGCATCCAAGAAATGTCTCCACCGACAGCCAGCGCTTGCCTGCACTGGGCTGGCTATGCAGAGCCCTTCCCTGATGGACAGGTCCACCGATGCCGGCCACTCTCCGGTGCTGCTCTTTGCTTGTTTCTTGGACATTTACTGAAATCCATACAAATCCTTCCTGAGAACTAGAACAATGAGTTTATGAGTTTTATGCCAACTATGGAATGGGAGATCTGTCTCAGGACATCTCAGATCCCCATCTATTCATTCTCACTGCTCCGTCATCTTGCTGGTTATTTGCACTTCCCTGAGTTGGTCTGCTTCATGCTCAAGGCTCTGTTTGTCTAGAATAATTCTCTCTCTCTCTCTCTCTCTCTCTCTCTCTCTCTCTCTCTCTCTCTCTCTCAGCTAAGCACACTTTATTCATCAAAGCTTTTTTTTCACTGATTCACTTTTCTGGAAAGCCATCTGTGACTTGTCTTTCCCCATGTATTATTTAGGTTCTGTAGAGGAACAGATTCAGCACAAAATGCAGGTATGATTGTACAAGGATTTAGGAATGATTGTACAAGGATTTAAGAGGTAGCTTTGCAGGATGGGACCTGGAAGGGTCTCAGTGGCTATTTGTCAGACCAGAAATGGAACATTCCAGAACAGTCACCATGTGCTGGAAAGACAAGTGTCCGATAGCAGTCAAAGTGGAAGGGCTAGAAGCTTGCTCGATTCACCAAGCGGGGTGTGTTGGAAAGCGAAAGAGCCAGTACTGGACACTGAAGACCTGGAGACCAACATCCAAGGGCAGTGGCGAACACTGGAGCTCCTCCAAAGACAGAGCTGATGTCCTTCTTTGTTTCCTTCATGATTCATCCAGCTCCAAGTCTACCAGTTGGTGCCCCTACATCTGGGGTGGCTGTTCACCCCTCAGTTTGCAGCCAACATGTCAATCATCCAGACGCACCCAGAGGCGATTCCTACTCACGTTCAGTTGACTTATCACAACCAGCAATCACACTCTGCCATTCTATTATTGGCTCTTCTTCTTTCTTACTCTTTCAGGGCTAATATGATTTTTCTGTTTCCTTTTTTCCCTGTTGCTGGATTTCCCCTTCCTGGAAGTACCAGCTGCTGCAGAGGACATACCAGGTCAAAGTCATCATTAGAGTCCCCTCTCCCACCACAGAACACGAGGGATGTGAACGAAGTGCTTCTATGTTTTAGGTGTACAGATACTTAAAATTCCAGATAGCAAATTATTCACAGATGCTGGCAGAAGATAGGGATTGGCTTCGAGCTGAGATGACCGAGAGCGCTTGGCACAGGAACTAAGACCCCTGGGTTTTGTCTGTCTTCTTTCTCTCGGGATGATAACAATGAGAGTCTGTGTGTCTACTCCACTGCTATTTTAAAAAATGTCTACAAATTCGGTAGACAGTGTAAACATCAAAATGCATTTTCTCATGCAGAGGAGGAATTGTGGTGCCGTTTAGCTGTACCCTTTGATTTCATTTTCCTGCAAGGTCACAAGCCAGCTGTGGACTGGACTTGGGGGTTGATTAAGGTTGTGATTTTGTTAGGGCTCAGTTCCTTCCTTCCCTGCCTTGGATGCCTCGCCCCTCCCTGGCTTGCAGCAGTATGCCTCTCCCTCATGTTGACCCGTGAGCTTCCACATGGGACAATGCCAATGTGGCGGCGGCATCTCTCAGAGGAGGCAGCGGGAGAGCAGGGTACAGGAGGCCCGTGCTGTTTGATGAAATTTTACAACGGTGCCATCCTACAATGCAGCCAGAGGAAAAGCACTCAGGCCAGTTCTAACTAAGGTGGTGGGGGCTCATCCATGGCCATGAGGGCCGGCGGCAGGAAATCCCTGGTAGATGCTCTGCTGCAGTGATTATGGAGTTTGTGGAGAAAAATACTAAAAATACATGTATAAGATTAAAATAGTTTTCTATCAAGTTGTCAGTATAACATAAATCTTTGGTCATAGCAGGACCTAAATATTTGAGAACTTCAGGGTCAGCTAGTCTAAGAATCTCATGTAACCACTGCAGAAACAGAACCAGGAAATCTGCGTGAGCACAGCCTTCGAGCAGGCTGATTGGGCTGCTGGTGCAAACACCAGCTCCGTTATCTGAAATCTTCACTCGGAAAATGTTTTTGCATTTTAAGCTTTGATCTGTTATTCAGGTATCTACACACTTCATTACTCTTTAGAGGGATGGTTTTCCTGTACAGGTGAACAGTTATAGAAGAGCAGACACATTTGGAATAAGAAAATGCTGTGATTCTCAAGAATCCAGGGGTTCACTGCAGGGTCATGACACCCTGGGAAATAGCCAGGGTTATCCTTTGATTTGCACAAAGAACTGATCTTATGCCTTGGCCCTCTTAGAGATGTTGAATGAAATGAGATTTTCATGCAGAATGCTTTATTCCTTTCATCTTCTAGTAATTCTACAAAAGCACCATGCTGAACATGAGTTTAATATATATTCTACAGGGACCTCTCCCGTAGTGTTTGCCTAACTGCCCACATCAAGTTCAACCCTGGATCTCAGTCAGCTTTGCAGGAAATGCAGTCACGGGAATTCCATGCGGCTCCCGTCCTCTCAGATCCTTTATGCTCTCCCCGCACAAGGGACCACTGTTTTCCAGCAGCAAGAATGCAGTTTTCCCCTGGCTTTTCATTCTTCTCAGCAGCACATTTTCAACAGCTCAGATTGATAAATTGGAGGTCAGTCTCTCGTGCCCTCCCGGAGTCCTGCCTTTTGTTCCCAGCATACATGGCTTTGGGAGAGTGTGGAAGAGGTGACCCCAGTGACTGCAGGTAGAAGTCCCTGTTAGACGTGGTGATGTGTCTCGTGGTGGACACATCACTGTCTGTCTGCAAACTCAGCTGTGGTCGAATAGTTGTACAAGATGCCAAGGGTCACAGTTCCCAAAAAAGTTAAAAAATAACCTTTCTACTTGTGTGCACTTATGTGTGTTTGTGCATGTATGTGTCTCACAACTCAGCTTTGAAAGGGTGCACACTTCCAACCTCCTGTCTTACCCTAAGCATTAATCTGAGCCTTGGTAGTATCGTGGTGAGCATAGCTGCCTTCCAAGAGTTAATTTGAAGACAAAAGTTTAGAGGCTGAGTGGTAGCTGCAAGGTGCTGAATTCTGTAGTCTGTTGTGTGTTGAGAATCAAATTCCTCTCTGAAATGGGCATCATGTCCAATTGAGATGTGACTGAAAAGATCAAAAGGGAAAACATCTGTGAAGCGATCTCAGGAAGCTCTAATAAATGATCAAGTTATAAGTGATCATGCGAAGTGATACTGATTATGAAACACAGAAATTCATCAGGATGAGAACCACAAACACAGTTTTGAAAAATAGCTCAATGGACTCTGTGGTATGAACTCTGTGATAACATACTGAAGTTGTTCCAGAATAAAGAATTGGTGATCCTGCGGCTGTGTCCAATAAATGTTCATATTTAAATATATTGACTTTCAGAAATAAAAAAGCAAACCATTCTTACTTGATGTTCTCCTCAAATGTTATTAACTCAAGCCAGGCCATAGCAACACATGTCTGTAATCCCCGCACCCGGGGAAACTGAGGCAGGAGGATGGTTGTTCAAGCTCAGGGTGCAGCTGAGAGGCGCTGGGTTCCACTCTCCATACTACGAAAAGCTATTCATTTATTAATCCATTTTCAACCACCAAGGCTTGGTGCCCACACGGCCAGCACAGTGTCTTGGAAACAAGTTCGCAGCTGAGGTAGAGAAGATGACTCAGAAGTTGACCGCTAGCTCAGGACTTGACAGAGACGGGAACTCTCAAGAAACCTGGTGGCCTAAAGAAGCCCAGAAGGTACTGGATGCTGAAGAGGAAGGGGAGGAAGGTTTGCTTTTCTCTTCTCTTTTTTATTTTATTTTGTAATTTGGGGGGGTACCAGGGATGGAACTCATGACCTCACCCTTGCCAGGAAGGTGCTTATGCCGCTGAGCTAAATCCCCAGCCCTTCTCTTCTCTTTTTCTTGACCAGGGCTGCACGCTGACTTGGGCTGGAGGATCTGCAGGACCAATAAATATTTTCTTAAAAAAAAAAACAGAAACAACACTAAGCTTTACGCATGAGAGGCAGGTGGGTCATGTTCTGTGTTGAGTGCGTAGCACAAATGGCTTCTCGTGTCAGTCTAAAGTGACTCATATTTTTCTTGTTTGTTCTTGAACTTGCATGGTCACAGGCATCCTCAGCTTTAGTTATGGTCCTCAGAAGCCGCCCGGGAAGGGATGGCTCTGCCGAGAGGGCTGCAGGAAGCTGTGGGCACGCAGAGGGTCTTCACTCACTCACTCACTGCTTTCCTGGCCAGCAATTACCATTTCATCCAAAATCTATTTACTTCTAGTCGATCGCTCCTAAATCTAATCCAGCCAGCCAACTATCATCAAGCACTTGCAGGTTCCTGACGGGCATGGGGATGTGCTCGGAAAGCATCTTCTTTTCTTTGTTAAAGCAAAGTATTAACGTTTGAAATACTGAAGAAATTGTATTTTCGTAGATGAATACGTGCTCTGATGATGAGGAAATTTAAAGTTCTTGAAGGAAAATGAAGACATGCTTTGTACCACCTCGGGCTGCTGTGTGGTTTATGTAGAATTTTCTTTCAGGATGTTACATGTTGCTTCAGCTAGGAGGGCACTCTGGGTGAGCTCTGCTTTCTGGTTTTTTGCTCATTTGTTGTCTAATAGAGGATTTTCAGGTGATGTTTATTAGATAAACAGATTTATTGCAAGATACACAAATATATAAGGATTTACAAGATAGGCTCACCATGGCCACTGGAGTTGGGAGCGGAAGAGGGTGGAAGGCCTGTCTGTGCCTGGGGACTGGAAGGAGCTCACTGGATGTCCCACTCGGGTCCATGTCAGGAGACTGAGGGCTCTGTGCTGAGCTCAGGAGATGGCGGGGAGGTCTAGGCAAAGGCGGGCCCTCCCCCTGCAGAAACCCAAGCAGTTCTTTCTCCTGCATTTCCCTTTTATTCCAAACAGGAGAGACTCCACCCTAGGGTGTGCCTTCCACTCTCAGAGCTATGCTGAGACAATTTAATTGAGCATTTCTTACTCCAACTGACACAATCCACAAGCTGTCATAAGGTGCATAGTTGTGCATTTTTACAGCGTAAGAGGTGGAGGAAAGTGATTTTGAATGCAGCTGAAATAAATGAGTGTTGTCTAAAAGCAAAATTTAGAAGAAAATTGGGTTTATTCTCCTTGATTTATACCAAAGTGTATTTCACCTCATCCCATCCCAGGATGACCCACGCTGGCAGGAAACGCAGGACAACTGGTTCCCAGTTGCTCTGTATGTGTTGGGTCTGCAGCTGAGCCCTTGCCCCTGCTTTGGTTTGAGACTAGCAAGCTGAAATGCTGAACCTTTAAGAGGACATAAAATTCTACACTGGGACTTGCCAAGAAATCGTTCCAAACAACTGTCCAAACCCTGAATGGATTTATAAGTCTGGTTTTCAGTATATCATCATCATGCTCTAAATTTAATTGTTTAGTTTTGCCGAAATCTAAAAGTTCAACTAAAAATTTATTGCTTTGTCTATTGAATACACCAATTTGAATAATTCTAGAAGAAAATGGAAGCACAATTATACGCTTTTTTTAAAATTCAGAGCTAGTCAATGTGCTATTTTTATATGTATTGTTAGCTCAGAGCTCAGATAAAATTTAGTATTCAAATATAATCTCCTAAACACAAAAAACAGCCATCTGAACACAAGTGTTCTGTATCTATGGCTCACAAAAAGGATTTAGATTAGAATAATTGCAAAAGGTGGAGAGTGGGAATTATTTTTAAAGCAACTTCTATTAAATTTTATACTAGAAATAAAAGTTCAATATGTGAACAATAACAAGAGTTATGAACAAGTGCTTAACAGGAAGACAATTCTTCCATCAGCCTTAAAATAAATAAGCACTTTCTTTTTCTCATTGTGCAGAAGTAGCTTCTTCTCATTATCACCTTCTAAAATACGGAAAATGAAAATGAATCACCATTTCTTTCTTAAAAAGTATCATGGCATGGCTGAGATTTTTTTTTTTTACAATTACCTATAAAAAGATAAAGGAAGGTCTTTTTCTTTTTTTACTACAAGTACTAACAAAGTCTAGGAAAGGGAACAAATATTACCCACTAAAGTAAATGTTGCTATACTTTACATTGAGTTAAAGTATGAATTCAAATTACCCCAAACCAAGTTCCCTGAATACAAAAACTGTATTTTAGAATTGAATACCAAATAAGACAAAGAAGAATCTACGCATATATTTTCAGGGGAGGCATGCTTTTAACTGTTTATAGGTGTTGGTAAAGAGGACATAAGTTTGCGATGTTTAGATCAGTGTTGGCAAACCTATGGCATTCATGTTATTGTGTTTTTCTTTTAAGACAAATCATATTAATACGCGAGTTGTTTTTCTTGTAAGATAAAACCTCAGTATTCAAGTTTAACTGCAATTTTGGCATTTTGCAATAGGTAAGTGGGCTTTTTTTTGTTGGTTTGTTTTTGTTTTTTGTTTTTTGTTTTTTGTTTTTTGTTTTGGGGATCAAACTCATGACTTCACACTTACCAGGCAGACGTTTGTGCTAAGCTATATCCCTGGAACTAAGTGGCTTTGGTCTGCGGTCCAGCACTGGGTCTCTAAGAGGTTTGCCATCACTGGCATAGATTAATAAAAATATGCATATATTATAATAACTTATAAGTGAAAGTTATAGATGAAAACAATTTTGCATTTCCCTCTAAGAGGAGCAGTATAAAGGCTTTATCTGTTCTACATTTCAAATACTAAAGATGGTGAGGTAGCAGGTGACCTGTCCAATATCTAGACAAAGAATCTGAATGTGTCTTTAAACTCAAAATGTTTTCTTGCTGGGTCTGGTAGTACACACCTGCCAGGCCAGAACCCTGAGCTGAAGCAGGAGGGTAGCAAGTTCAAGCCCAGCCAGGCCAGTGTGACAACTTTGCTAGGCCACACTTCAAAATAACATTTTTCTTTGAGAGTTGGGAATATAGCTCACTGGGAATGCTCAAAGTTCAAGATTCAGCATACACATGCACAGAGATTATTTTGTGATTTTAAAAAATTTGACTGTTCCATTTAAATAGTAATTTAAAATTTCAATAGAAAGTAGTTTCTTTTTGTCTGTTTCGATGAATGGTAAAAATGGGTTATTGCTTTTTAATTTAAGTGGAAAAATGGTTCTCATGGCCTTATATGGACATGCATAGGTTTATCCATCAATGTTCTCCTAAAGGCACACTGATTAAAACTACTGCTTTGTAAAGCCAGGATGGTCAGCCCTGCCTGGAGTCCCAGCACTTGGGAAGCTGACACAGGAAGATCTTGAGTTCAGTGCCAGACCAACCCACATAGTGAGAATCTGTGTTGATGAAACAAAACAAAACAACAATTAGTAGCTAAGTAGATGATGCAAAGATAGATGGACAGATAGATGATGGAAATTTATACTGCTTTGCCTTGGAGGAAATGTGCCTTCATCACATGGAAATGACCTATTTAAAAATTTAAATAGTTATTACGTATTTAAAAACTGTTAACTTGTATGTGGGGATGAGTGATATGGGAAAAGCCTTGGTAGAGTAAATATGAGTCATGAAATCCACATTCAAAGGTTGCCCCCAAAGAATAGACTTTAAAACACTGTTCACTCTCTACCTTGAAAACAGCATAATTCAAAGGTTTTACTTTCTTTCTTCATAATGCAGGCACAGTGTAAATTTTTTTTTTTTTAAGAAAATGATTGTCAACTGAAGCAGTAATCTTCTCAAGCAGGGATTATAACGGGCAGGAGAGAAAGCGTGAAGATGACAAGAGGAGAATCACAGGTTTGGACATCTTTGCCCCAAATCCCGTGACCAGACCGATGCAGCCGGAAGTCAGATTCAGGGTCCTCCCACCCACAGATTATGCTCTTTCCATCCTACTCACTGTGGAATATCAACGGTTCTGAGTGATTCGGTCTGACCTGCCAGCCAGGGCAGCCCTCTCAGGACAGTCTCTTTAAGGATTCAGATTAAAAACAAACCAAAGAAGAATTACATGCTATCACGGTCTTTGAAGTGTGGGGTGTGAATGCAGACAGACAGACAGACAGACAGACAGACAGACAGATTTATGTGTAGGTTGTAGCTGCATTTCCAGAATTCTCCCTCTTAGCCGTGATGCAGTATAGACAGACGATAGAAACAGAGCATGACTTCAAGTTACGCATTATCCTGGGGACTTAAACAGGTGTGCACCCTGTCTCTGGACCTCAGCCCCCTCCTCTGTAAGATGTGGGAAAGGGTCCACCCCGCTGCCCACCGTGGGAGCCCAGTGAGGCAGTGGACCTCAGCTCTCCGCTGCAATTACTTCTCATTATTTGAAAATTTTCTCGTGTATACAAAACATGTTTCTCTATTCTGGGGAAATAATTTCGTGGGGATATTATTTAAGAATTACTGAAACGATCCATATTACTGAATCGTAAAACTATGAGTTGTCATAGCAGAAAATAGTTTTTAGTATGCAAAGGGGTAGTCCCACGTGTCAGCTGCTAGAATCTTCTTTGTTTTTCATTCTGCAAGTTAATCACGGGGAGTTGGCAGGAAATGGAGGAGGAAAGCTCTGCTCTGTGCTTCCCTCACAGGGAGCAGCAGGTCCTATGCCCCAGGCGAATTCCCCAGCCAGGAAGTGACCTGAGCCTTCCAGCCTAGGGCCCAGCCCCACTGTCCTTCCTGTCCATAGAGGGTGGGAAGTGTACCTGTCCAGACTCAGGAGGGAGGAGGGACCGGCCTGGCTGAGGCACAGACGCACACACTAGGGACTGCGGTGGTTTTAGCCAGCTCTGCCCCCGCATGCCCTTTGCCTGTGAGAAGGGGCTTCCTCTCCTTACAGGGGGGATTCTGTCCATGCTGCTGACCCACAATGCTCCTCTGCTGCCCTTCCCTCTTCTCATACTTACACAGAGTGCTGAGATTGTGGGGACCAGGCTTTTGTAGTCCACAAAGAAAGATATCTTTGATAAAGAGACATGGCACTAGGGTCCTTTTTCTTTGCTTGCAAAATTATCCTTGATTTTGTGATATTTTGAATATGTTAAGGTATCTTGACTGGAAGAACAAAACAAAAACAGATCAGACATTCCTGCTTTTATCTCTTTGCCTACAGTTGTGTAAACAGAACCCAGGTGTTGTAGGGACAGCTGCATAAACAGTTAGGCTGAGTATCTCACAGCCTCTATTCATCTTTTGAGTCCAAAAAGGCAGACTTACCAGGCCTGATGGTGCAAACCTGTAATCCCAGCACTCAGGAGGCTGAGGCAGAAGGATCGAAAGTGAGTTTGAGCCCAACCTAGGTTACAAAGTGAGTTTAAGACCAGCCCAGAATAGCATGACCCTGTTTCAAAAAACCGAACAGAAAAGAAAAAGTAGACTTTCAATAGTGACTCTGAAGGAGGAAGGGGCTTAAAAGTAGATGACAAAAGAATTTTCTTCAAGTTGGGTCTGAATGTGTCTGACAGGTTGAAAGCTTCTGCATCTGGATGGGTTGAAGATGATACTGAGACCCAAAGAAGTGGCCCTGGTCTTACAGGCAGCTGAGCTAGTTAGGAATATCATAGGCAGACAGGGTTGGGCCCTCCAGGAAGCCACACAGAGAACAAATGTCTTCTGACCTTCAGGGAGACACACACCTCTTGCTGTGGGCCACATCTCAAAACAGAAAGCAAAACAACTGCAACCGCACCCCAGTATAACCCTTAGGGATTCTGTATGGATCACCCTGAGAAGCCAGGGGTCACCATCCCAACCGCCCACAGGAGGAGTCACTGACCCAAGGGACTCACTTCTCCATTTGTCCCTGATTTGGTCAATTTTACCTGAACAGTTAATCTTACTGGTTGACCACAGTTCTGTCCCACCTCATGCCTGACTGCCTCATGAGCTCCCCCTTTTCCCCCACTTTAGACCCGCCTCACCTCATGGTTTTACTCTATAAAAATCCCTAGAAAAGATAGAATCTTTGGCAAGCCACTCGGGACCCCTTCTGTCTCTCTCTCTCTCTCAGGCGGAAGCTTTCTTTCTCTCAATAAATACTCCTGCTCTTAACATCCTTGGTTCCTGAAATTCGCTCTTTGATTTTTAGAGTCCATGAACTTGTACTAGACCTGTGGTAGGTCAGGAGTTTCATCCCCTCTATCATTGGGACAGACTTGGAGCCCTGCGTGACAGTTGCCAATGCACAGGATTCCTCTGCGAAAGCAAACTGCAAGGCGCTGCCAGGTGGTGCTCAGGAAAAGGCGGGCTTGGCCGCTGCTTGTTTGCAGTTCAGCAAGCACCGTCCTCACACAAAGCAGTGCAAAGTTCCCTCAAAATGATAAAAAAAAAAAAGGAAAAAGGCCTCCATGGGGTCTAGTGACCCCACTTCTGTGTTTGCACCTGGAAGGCCCAGAATCAGAGTGTCCAGGACATCTGCGTTCCCACACTCACTGGGGTCATCCACAGTTGCCAAGGCAACGCATACCCACAGTGCAACACTGCCTATCCTTACAGAGGTCTAGAGGACATCTGAGAAGCAAACTCATTTGGGAAAAGGAAGACAAATGCGGCACGATCTCCCCCAGCATGTGAGGTCTGCAAGGAGGAGCTCAGAGATGAAGATGATGAGGAGAAGAGCTGGGGCCGGGATGGGGTGAGGTGTCCATCGGAGGCCACAGAGCTCCTGGGTGTGGTGGCTCTGCCTGCAGTCCCGGCACCCCGGGAGGCTCACGCACGAGGATACTGGGCTGGGGTCCAGCCTGGACAATGTGGTCCCTGTCTCGGTACTTTAAAATTTTTTTTGGTAATTTTTATTTTAAAGAGAATAAAGCCAATCAAAACAAAACAGTGTAAGTGATACAGGGCTTCATAACAAGCTACTAGGAAATCAACAATGGTTACCATAATGCCCCTTGTCTTCAAAATAGCTGCCCACACCTTCGGACATAGTAAAATCAAATGAAACAGAATGGAATAGAACCAATAAAGCAAAACAATGAACACAATAAAGGACTTCAAAACAACATAATGGTGAACCCAAAATGACGACCATAATATATCTTGTTATCTTTGAAATAGCTGCCCATGCTGTCAGTTATAATAAAATCAAACAAGACAAAACAGAATAAAACCCAACCTAAGAAAACAATGAAAATGATACTGGACTTTGAAAGGTTCTTGCCTTAATATAAATTACTGTACAATTATGGTGGTGGTCTAACGTGGCGGGAGGTCAAAGCGGGACTGGCTACCACTTCCTGCTTCTTCCTCAGCCCTAATTGCAACTCCCCTTCCTGTGCACATGCACGGAGAATTCCAATCGGTTCCTTGGACAACATCAATGCCCACCCTGAGCTCCACCCCGGTCAGAGGTTACATATGTCGCATAGCCCCCACATTCTGGTCCAAGGAGACGGCCCGGCCACCATGGGTTGTGTGTTCCTTCCCATGTCCTCACCTCAATAAACCTGTTCTTTTGCTTCTTATTGTGCCAGAAAACTTTCAGACTTCAAAACAAGATAGAAAATTAACAATGGCCACCAGCCTCAGAAGAAATGCCCCATAGAAGCTGCATTGCATCTTGTTACCCTCTGAATAAATGATCTGATTACTGACTTTAGGCCTGTAACAAATATTTTTTATCATTTTTTTTAACTTTTTTAAAGAGAATAAATCAAAAGAGGACAGGACAAAGCAAATCAGAACAGAGCAATGCAAGCAACACAGCACTTCATGACCAGACAACCAGACATCAACAGTAGCTGCCACAATGTCTCTTTCTTTGCAATAGTTGAGCACAGCTTCACACACAATAATACCAAACATAACAAAATAGAATAAAACCATTCAAGAGAATGAAAGCATTACAGGATTGGCACCATATAGATATATGTAACGATCACATGCCTACAGAGAATTTGTCCCTGCAATTGATATGTCTGGGTTCCTCTTTTTCCCCAATTCCTTCCCCTCCTTTCAAACTCTTTCTTGCAAAGTTTTGTTTCCATTTTCTCCTTCTTTTGCCATTGTTTTCCTTTCCCCCCTCGTTCTCTTTAGTTCCCCTTTCTTTTGAATAATTTTTCCTGTTTCACAATACATATTTTCCTCTTTGATTCTTATTTATACTTTCAGTTTCTCACACCAGAGAAACAATGTGATATTTACACACATGTGTCTTTTATTTATTTAACGGTATGGTCCCAAGGTCTGTCCATTACCTAGAAATGTCTCAAGTTTATCTTTTTCGTGGTTGAGTGGTATTCCATTGTACAAACAAACCACACCTTTCTATCCCCTCCTTTGGTGATGAGAATGGTGTCATTTCTGAGATTTGGCTATCATAAACTGTGCCGCTGTAAACATGGGTGTACATATATTGCTGTGATGTAATTCTTTAACTGCTTCAGGAAGACACTCTGAAAAGAATAACTGGGTCAAATGGAATCTCTAAGTTCAGGGTTTTTTTTTTTTTTCCTTTTTTCTTTTTGTACCTGGGATGGAACTCATGACCTCATGCTTGCCCGGCAGGTGCTTGTGGCTGAGCTAAATCCCCAGCCCTAGTTTCAGTTCTTTGAGGACTCTCCACACTGATTTCCATAGTGGTTGCACCAGTCTGCACTCCCACCAGCAGTGGAGAAGTTTCCTTTTCCCCCACAGCCCCTCCAGCATCTGTTATTGGTTGATTTCTTGTTATTAGCCATTCTTTCTGGGGACAGACAGAACCCCAGCACTGACTTTAATTTGCATCTCTTGAATGACAATTCAAGACAATTCAGAGACAGTGAGCACTTTTTCCTATATTTGTTTCACATTTACATTTCTTCATCTGAGGAGTATGTATTCATTTCAGATGCCCATTTATGATTGGGTCTCTAAACTTGGGGAAACTGATTTTTTTTCAGTTCTTTATATGTTCTAGATATTGGTCCTTTGTTGGTGGGACAACTGGCTAATTTTGTTCCCATTCTGTGGGTTGTCTTTTCAAACTATTGGTAATTTCTCTTACTGTGCAGAGCTCTTTGATAGGTTGATTTTTTTTTTGTATTATTTTCCTGTTCATGAAATCTTTGTCCACATCTGTGTCTCCACGCCTTGGTCCTGGAAGGTGGGCAGCCTCTTTAATAAGCGGTGTTGAAAAAACTGGCTTCCACATGCCGAAGACCAAAACTAGAACCATGCCTCTCACCACGCACTGAACTAAAAATCAAATGGATCAAAGGTCTAAATATTAAAAAAAGAAACACTAAATCTACTGAGAGAATAGGCAGGACTCTTAAAGACACAGGTATAGACAAAAAGTATTTTACAAAGGTCTGGAGAGATAGCTCAGGGCAAAGGTCCGCAGTTCAGACCCCAGCACTGAAACAGGAAAAACACATGTACAGAGATTTAACTAGAGAAGTAGGGCAGGTTCTGTAGGTTTTGCGAGCTACTACGCAGCAGGTGATCGTAGTTAATAACAACATGCTGTATACTTCGCAGTGACTAAGAGGAATTCCCAAACGGCTTGCCACAAAAAATGAAAGGCGAGACGCTGGGTGTATTAATTGATTTGATTTAATCACTCCATGCTGTATACATATATAAAAATATTTTGATGTATGTTATAAAATTACAATTGTGTTTTGTTAATAGTAATAGCAATGAATAATTTCTTTTGCTTAAGAGATCAATAAATACCCACTCTGCACACACTGTGTGATCAGTCTTACTCAATGAAGATATATCAGATTTTTAAAAATATTTTCACACATTGGGAAAAAATATCCGACTGAATATTTTTGTATTTTCTATGCACCCAATTCAACCTATTGATTTTATTGTTAGTAATTTGCTTGCATTTTCATAGATGTGAGAAATGTATTTTATGGCCATGAAATTGTATTCCATCACTAAGTTTAACCTTCCCGGAAGGTTGGAAGTGAGACAATCGTTTTGCTAGTGTGCTTTAATCGCGCCACTGCCTCGTCACGAGTCTCATCTGATGAGATTTACCTCATATGGTGGAAATTTATCACTAAGATGCTGGATGTTTCCACGTTATAATGAAGAAGGGAGATAGGAAATTGTGACTGTAATGAAGGTAAGTGTGCACTTGTCTTTTCTCATTAATGCGCTCAAGTATGAATGCTCCCTCAATGATTCCGTTATATTTATGAAAAACTAGTTTATTCTTTCTAGTTGTGTGAGGAGTGACCCATTCTTAGATGTCTGCTCTTTTGTAACTGCGAGTAGGAAGTGGCGCGGAGCTATGTCATGAGTGGGTTATTTTCATTAAACTTTTAGCAAATCTTTCTCTTCTTTTAAGATGTGAAGTGTGTTCTTAAACTTTGTGTAGGGGAGAAAACAGTTTCTCTTCTTTCCACTTTAGCTGTCTCCCGCAAAGGCTCTGTGTTTTAAAGTGCCTGCAGACAGATGAGCTAGAGAGGAAATGGGAGAGGAGGCGGAGGTGCTGAGAAACTGAGTCTAAGGGTCACGAAGGAGAGGGGTGGGGTCCCTGGGCAGGGGAGGGACGTGGAGGGAGGTGGCCAGCAGGCGGCGGGTGGGCTTGCTGTGCACACTCAAGCCGGTCCTAGGCTGAAGGCTTTCGAGCCCTCCTTTTGCTGCCCTGAGAAGCTGCACCTGTCAATTCCTAAGGGGCCAGGGACCAAGAGATGGGCGGGGGACCACAACAGGACAGACCGGGCCTAAAAAGGATTAGGGGGCCTCGGGGTGCGCACCTATTCCCCGTGAGGAATGCGGTTGTGTGCTGCACTTACTAAGGAAAAAGTTGTTACATCTTTTTAAAATTTAAAAAATAAGTAACATCTTGAAAAAACATGAAAACTTGTCCCCTGTCTTTAAAGCTTTTTCTGAGTCTGTATATTGTCAATGACCTTCAGCTCAAAGTAACCTGTCTACAAAAGAGATAAAAAAGTATATTTAGGGCAGTGCATTTTACTATCCTGCCGGTGTGTGTGCGTGTGTGTGCATGAGTGTGTATATGTGTGCCTGTGTGTACATGAGTGGGGGTGCATGTATGCGTGTATGTGCACATGTGTGCATGTTTGTGCATATGTGTGCACATGTGTGTCTATGTCTGTGCATGCGTGTGTGTGTGTGTGCTCATGGGCACATGTGTGCATGTGTGTCCGTGTGTGTGGGTGCGTGTCTACGTCTGTGTGTGCATGTGTGTGCATGTGCGTGCATGCGTGTGCGTGTGTGTGTGGGTGTGCGTGCATGTGTGCGCATGTGCGTGTGGGCGTACGTGTGCACGTGCGTGTGCGTGTGTGCACCTGCGTGTGTGTGCCTGCGCACACGCTTTCTAGAACTGTTCAGTGGTGTGACAGTGACCTCCCCCAGGGAGTGCACAGGCCATGTCTTAGCTGTATTTCTTGTTTCTATGTTACATTCACTGCTTTTCTCTTGCAGGTTTCTATTCAGATATTTCCTTCCCTTTCATATATTTCAGGACAGATTCTGTGTCTTTCTTCTCATATGTCCAGCTCTGGACCAGGGCTTTGCCTCCTGATCATCCTCTGAGCCATCAGACTGGGAGCGAGTCAAGGACACAGGAGCCAAGACTGACCTTGGCGGCCGTGAGCAGAGCTGGGGGCAGCTCTGTAAGGAGTGGGAGCCAGGGGAGCCGCCCCACCATCAGAGGAGCCCCCCACGGTTACGAAGGCCTGGGCCGTTAGCAGATCTGCAGTTACTTAGGCCCCTCTGGATTCCTGGGATCATTTCTAAGAAATAATAATGGCAAACATAGTGCGTCAGCCTCTCATCTAAACTTGTGTCACCCATGGAGTGATTTCGTGATTTCATGCAACACTGTCATCTCTGTGCCAAGACAGGAGAGGCCGTCCCTGATGGCACCGGCAATGAGCGCTGGATGCAGGGTGGAGCCCTCAGCTGAGGAGCCGCTGCGCTCAGGGCCTTAGGATGCTGTTCTCATCTCCTTGGGAGTAACTTTGAATGAATTGTACATATTGCTGATTCCCACACATTTGTGGCTATTACTGCCTAAAAATCAGATTGAGTTTTGGCTGTCCACCTTTTCACTCTGCAAATGTGCTACTTCAGGAGCTGCAGGGGTTGGTTTGTAGATTTCTTGGGGTTTTGTAAGTAGATTTTCATGGTCTCCATGGTCTCCGTGAGTAGGGACAGACTCCTTTGCAACCCTTAGGCCTTTACTCGCTTTTACTCACCTCACGGTACTGACCACAACATCCAGAAACCTACATGGCCTAAGAAAGGGAGGGTGCCTAATCCCCCGGCTTTGTTGCGAACTGAAGGGAAGGTGGGGGTGGAGAGATGGGTGTTCTCAGGACTTCGCTGCCTGGGAAGGCCTTGGCTGTGGGCTCCCTAGAGGCTGTTTATCACAAAGCAGCAGGAAGGTGCCCTCCACTGAGCACCTGCTGCAACTGTATTAGGAATACATGATTCATTTCATTAAGTTCCTTTCCAGAGTCCATTGATAGTATCTCCCAGTTTCATTCTTTATCCAGTCTATATGCTGGATTGCGTGGTTTAACTTTCAAAGAGTCAACTACCATCACATTCTTGAAGCATTAGTGTCTTTCTTGGTTATCATGGCGAACACTTTACAGACATTGCTAGCTTCAGAGAGAGTATATTCTGTTGTGGATTTTAGAATCTGTGCTCATGAAGGACACTGATCCTTCATTTTCTCCCCCTCTCCCCGTGCTTCTCTTGCAATGTTTCTTGCCTCTGTCATTGGTTTTTGCAGCAAGGTAGCATTGGCCTCAAAAAATGTACAAAGAAGATTTCCTCATTTTCTGTTTTATTTTTGTTTTGGAAGATCTTATATAATAATTTGTCAATTCTCCTTTGAAGATTTGGTAAAATTTTCCCGTGGAACCATTTTTATAGGGAGAACTTTTAAAGAGGTTTTGTATTATTCCTTCAAATATTTTAATGAGACAACATAGATTATGTCTCAGACAATCTGCTTAGGTTTTGCTTTTTGAGGAACTGGTCTGTTTTTCGGGGTCCCGGATCTATGAGCTCTGAGGAGCGTAGATGACAGGAGCCCTTGGCCTATCGGTGCCGCATGAGCTGTGCTGATACTCACTTCACCCCATTCCATTACTGCTGCCTCGTGTCTGCTCTTTGTGCATTTTTCTCAGGACTTTAATGATTTTTAAAGGAAAGTAAATTTTGTTTTATGGATTTTTCTCCATTGTGTTCCTGTTTCCAATTTCTTTTGTTTCTGCTTTGTCATCATTTCTCTCTTCTTTCTGTTTCTTCCCTTCTTCCTTCCTTTCTTTCTCCTTCCTTCCTTCCTTCCTTCCTTCCTTCCTTCCTTCCTTCCTTTCTTCCTCCCTTCCTTCCTTCCTTCCTTCCTTCCTTCCTTCCTTCCTTCCTTCCTATTTTCTTTACCCTTTTTTTTATGGTGGTAGTACTGGAGATTGAACCCAGAGCTTTTGCAATCAGCTACATCTCAAACCTCTCTTTTATTTTTTATTTTGAAACTGGTCCCATTGTGTTTTGAAGTTCCCCAGGCTGGGCTCAAATGTGTGATCCTCCTACCTCACTCAGCCTCTTAGCCCTGGTCCTGCTTTTTCTTGTGAAAAAGAAAGATGAATTTCCCCCTACTCTTCATAGCACTGGGAATACTCGGGGACTGAGCAGTTCTCCAGCCTGTAGACAGGCACCTCTGACTTCAGGCTTGAGTACCTTCCCTTGCTGGAGGAAAGGAGAGAGGTGCTGCCCTGCTGAACTGAGAGGGTCAGGAGCCCAGCGAACAGGGAGGAGTTGTTATTCTTTGCTAATCTGTGGCTTCCCCAACAACAGGAGACAGTGTCTTTCAGCAAAATGTTCACGTCTACAGAAAAACAAATACACTGATGCTGCTAAAATTGAATGATCCCATGAAAGTACCTGAGCTGCGTGGAACAGGACAGGTGTGGCCCGGCTGACACACTCAGCATGAGAAACCGTGTGGGGTGTTGTTAGTGTCCTCATCTGTGGTCACTCTCTGTAGCATCACAGTCCCAGGATGCACCAGGCATGATGTCTCACACCTGTCACCCCGCCATCAGGGAGGCAGGAGGGTCACTAGTTTGAGCCAGCCTGGAGACCCTCTTCCCACAAAAAAAGTGCTGGTGATGTTACTCAGCGCAAAGACCCTGGGCTTAACTGCAACCCCTTGATCCCAAGAACCCACGCGGGATCTTTCCACCCTGCACCCCCCCTCCGAGCTTCCTCCCTATCTCTGTGGAGCTGGTGGAAGAAGAGTCGGCATGGAGGATGCCGGCAGGCCAGGCAGGAGCAGCCAGTGTCCTCTGTGCCTGCCTCCCAGGGGACAGGCCCCACGGGACTGCACTGATTTCTAGGGAGGCCGCGGACTGTAGCACCCTGTGCTCATGATGATGAAAAACAGCCCTGGGCTGGGGATTTAGCTCGGTGGCTGAAGCGCCTGCCTGGCAAGCGCAAGGTCATGAGTTCGATCCCCAGTACCAAAAACAAAAACAAAAACCAGCCCCGGCTTTCTAGCACCTTGACTGAATCCAGAGGGTAAAATGGGTACAGTGAATCAAGATGATAAGGAAAAATGTAGTGAGAAACAGAGGTAGAAATCCGGAGAGCAGAGAGTCCTGCTGTATCACCCCCTGGTTAATTTGCTCTCTCTGGACTCCAGCAAGCTGGCTCTCACCCTCGGGGAGCCCCTGTGTGGGTGCCCAGGCTCCCTCTATGTCTCCTGCCCAAGGGGTCGGGGTTCTGACCACTGCTGGCTCCCTGCGCTGATGAGACCTTCCCCCCAGTGACTGTCTGGAGTCTGAGAGACACACCTCAGGGAAGGGACCCGCGAGGTCTTGGGGTCCTGCTCTGCCTCTGGGCCCTGATGCAGCTGTACTGATAAATTTAAAGGTACACGTTCAGTGTCCCTGCAGTGGTAGGGAACCAAGGAGAAGGCTCCTTTTGGTCTCTAGTGGAAAATCCTTCTCAAATTGTGCCTTTTGGAGCTGGGGAAAGAGACGGGGCAGGGAGAAAGTGAGAGAGGAGGGAGCTCAGGCATCTAATAGAATCAAGCTGCGCTCCAAACCACCACCAGCTCCCTGAAACAGCGCTACTTTGCATTGCAAAAAAGCAACATATATAATGTGCAAATGTTAAGGACCTTCTTTCCCTGGTTCCTGATGGACCTTCTGCCTCTGGTTTGGTCTGGGGTAAGAGACACACTTTCTTGGATTGCTGGAGTGTGAGGACCATGACTTTAAAAAAGCCCACAATTGCGCAGATCCCCGGAAGCAGCGGCTTTTCTGCGGACTTGCCTGCCTGTTGCCCTAGTCGTGATTTAGTTCTGGAAGGTCGTAGGAGTTGTAATAGTTAAGAGAAATGGAAGAGGATAACTTATTTCTCTACTACTTCTGCCCGTAATTTCCTGCTCATAGTCCTATTGTTCCTTTGTCGTTTTGTTTTTCCTGTAGTGGTTTTGGGGACTGGAATTGAGAGACAGCAGTTCCAAGCAGGGATAACCTGTAAGGCGTTCGGGAATAAAATCTACTGTTTCATGTGAACATGTCTCACTTTTTTCCAACTTGTTATGGAGAATTTCTGTGAAGGCGGTAAGAGCAGTGCAGCCATTCTGCAGAAAGGGAAATTGGAGAAAGACACAGAAGCCGAGGTGAAGGGTGTTAGCTGCAAGGATCTATGCTCCCAGCTGAGGCCACCAGTTGGATGGTTGTCAGATAAACGCAGAAGATCGGGCACCTTCTGTGGGGCTGGCTTTGTCAGAGAGCCTGGCCTGGGCACATCCGGACCATCGCAGGGCACGGGACAAAGCAGTGACTGGCAGAATCTACACTTTGGTGTGCTGTGCTGACAGAAATTCAGGAGCTCCGATGACTAGGTTTAAAAACATCTTTCAAGTCAAGAGTTCCTTTGTATCAAAGTTTAAGAAGATGTGACTTCTGTTTCCATCTAACTCCTGAGTGATTCTCAGCCCTCTTCTCGCAGTGTTTTCCCAGGGAGCGTGTTGGTAATGCCCACAGAGCGCTCTCCGTGTCTCCTTCCCTGATGGATTGGCCCCTGTGCATTGGGGTCAATACACTCTCCAGTCCAAATTCTTCACTTAGCGATGCTTGCAATGCTTTAATACAAAAATAACTCTGTCGCCTCCTTGTCATCAGGATGCCAAGCCATAAACTCCAGCCTATCATTTGAAGCCATCTGCAGCCTGGCCCAATACCTCTTTCACAATGTGATCCGAGCCATGAGGCAGCCTTTGTGCGGAGATGTGCAGAAGCCTTTTATTATTTGCATCCCAAAATGCATGGATAATGATCTGTCCTCCGATTCCCTCCCTTGCAGAAGAGACCACGTGGGGCTTACTTCTGATGGTTTGGGTAGCGATCCATCTACCCACTGTTAAATAAGGGTTATCAGAGCACAGATCAGCCCAGAAACTAATTTAAGCTCGGTTTTAGAGTTAGCTATAAAAATCAAATGACTTACATTTCGCACTTATCAATAACATTTCCTCACTGATTCATCCATTGTTCTCATTGTCCAGTATTGTTAAAATCAGGGGAAATCTTCTGTGTTTAGATGTACAGATTCCTGCGATATAGGCAATCATCCAACTTTCCTTAGTTGTGGAAAACTCAAAACAGTGGGTTTTAATTTTGGTAGGAGGGATCAGAAGTCCTTAGCTTGTGTTAGTTACAGTCTCTTTACTTTGAGAAATAATGTTTCATCTGTCTGACCCTCATTTTCTAAATCAGCAAAATATTTGACTCATCGAGTCCCCCATAGCAGTTTGGCATTTCATTT